>JAECUM010016087.1:0-20780 GCA_016617855.1 Megalonaias nervosa
TAATTGTGCATAAAACACGAAGAAACGGATCTGCTTGCCGTAAAATTGGTCATTCAAACTCAGAATGGTAATTAATTGGTACATGGGGGAAAGGTTTGGAATTTCTTCTTTACGGTGGTATAAGTTAGAGGGATAGTATATTATAAGAAAATTAAAACGGAATCATCATGGGATCGGATTGTGCACTGCAAGAAGTAATTACCTTAAGTCAATTCAAAATTACTTTCCTCCTTTCGACTGATAGGATCAAGTGCATGTATTGCATACGTACACTAATGTATTAATTTATATCAATCGTTGACAGCGGATTGGAGTTTCTGGACGGAATGGGCTAGTTGCAATTGCGCAGGAGAACAAGAGAGGACAAGAGAGTGCTATCATTATCATCCAAACAGTCCACCGACACCTGCGAACGACTGCCATGGAGCTAGACTAGAAACCCTACTGTGTGCCAAGGATGAGACAGCAATAACTTCTTGTCATCGAGGTGTGTAACAAGAATCCCTTATGGTGTGTGATATTACCTCAAAAAATCCAAAAATAATAACTTTCTCTGACAAGTATTGATTTGACCTAAATCAAATGATCCAAGATACTTCAGGTTCTTGTCCATTGTTAATTACTATAATGCAGCTGTTATTAAGTATAGTGGGAGACAAATTTACAACATTATACTTTTCGTATGTATTATATCATTAGACATAATTAATATTAGTTGTGAATGGATCATGGTATTTTTGTATTATATTATATATTTGTATTTTTATATGGTAGGTTAATATTCAACATCAATTTTATTAAGGGCAATATTTTTCAAATTGTATATTTGCTACTTTTAATATGAATCATCCAATACCTCTAATCATCACTGCCCAGCACGTGAAATTACATTAGTGCGATATTTATACACTGATTCTGCCCACATGTCACGAAATGTGATAGGAATATTGGAATATCTTCCTGTAAGAATTCAAACAAGAGAGATTAAAACAATCGCCAATTGCAATAACGTTTATTTGACAGTGCCTTTACAGATATTTAAACCAAATCATAAGATCTATTCTTGCATTACCTTTCGTAACGAAAACATTTATGAATTGGCTATGATGAATATTTTGAAGTTATTCTCGTGTAGGAACATATGGAATATTATAATTGTTGCATGCCTTATATCAATGTTTTGATGTATCACAATAATATAATCTAAAAGTTATTGTTCTGACTTCATTATCATTCCGAATTAATGTTTTTGTCCACTAATGTTTTCGAGTACTTTTGTATTTTCAAGCGAACAATAATTTGAATCAATAAATCCACCCAAATTAAAAACTGAACCCAACAATAACACCGATTCTGCTTTAGATGTTAAGGCAAGAATGAAGAATTCTTAGGTAAACAAGATTTTATATACCTCTACTTGAGCTGGTTCGCAATTACCATTTTCTGAAAATACTCTGCCAACTTAATGGCAATTCCATACTACAAGATTTTAAGTTCAGAATTAAGACTGCATCATTAACTCAAATTCAAGTAAACATCTTTACCATTAAAATGATTTGAATATTTACTGCACAATCATTGAGAAGATTATAGCTATGTATTCTGTTGTTTACAAAATACATGTCGCTAATCAGGTACAAAATAGCATCATTTTGGACAAAGTCACATAAAAATACAGATATACATAAAATATATTCATTAAGAAAGGGGAGGTTCTAACTGTCCTCATATTCAATTTGGCCTTAACCTTCTGTACTTTCCCCATCTATTACTTCATTTATTAGGTTCTTTGCTGCAGCTACGTCCCACCGAACACAAATCAGGCTATACGTATAGGGCATCCATTAGACACTTTCATGTGTACTCAGCTTAGTTCTCAATTCACCATGTCTGGAAGAGGCAAAAAAGGAAAATATGCAGCAATGCTCCTTGCCGTCTCTGGTGGACTCTTTCAGGTCCAGGACTCACTTTCTTATTTTCCAAAAGTAATGTTTTTGTCTTGCTCCTTTTCTAATACATGATTAACAATTTTGAAAAACTCTGTAATTGTGGTTGCTGTAGAAAGTTCTTGTAGGCCCTGTTCTTTTCAAGGAGAAAATATATTCTATAATTTTGACACAAACACTATTTAATGTATTTGTTCATAATGTAACAAACCGTTGAGCGGGGCCCGGTGGTCTGGGCTAATTAAAACGATATATTGTCTAATTTTAGTTATTTTCGAAGTAGGTTGTGCATGGTGCCTATGCCTATTTTAGATTTCGGGGAGTTTTATTAATCAGGTAACGCATTGTGCAGTGGGGCCATGATGATCTTAACTTAGCACCGCCTTATAACTTTCGTCAGCTTAAGTAGTGTTCTTGTCTTACCAAACATTTCCACATTATGCGGCTTGGCCTGTTGATATGTGTTTAGGACCACCTTATATTTTATAGTTTTCTGTCAGAATCAAACTTAGTTTGTATAATACTTCTTGGATATTCACCGGATGCCGCCACCGAAAGGAACGAGAGATAAGGAGAGATAATGTTTGGGGTGGTTGTAGCTTTTTCTTTAAAATTTGGGCTTGTATTCTTGTAGTACGATGAAAGTACATAAATGCTTTGTCAGTGTGTCACTATGCTAACTGTGAAGCGTTAGAGTTAGTAAAGTGAATATAAATATACAGTTTTGCCAGTCCTTGGATAGAAAGCTTTGTTTAACTAGCTACTTTAAAGTCAGTTTTTCGGGCTTTTCCTTAAATGTCCTTATATGATTGTACAGTGTACTATCGCATGAAACTGATGGCGGGTATTAGGCTGCATCGCGTTATCGCCCCTAATGGCACAGTCTATCAATAACCTCCATCAACTCATGTTGAGCCCTTCCTCCCCTGGTTCAAACACATTAGATTGGACAATTTTCATGTAATTTACATTAATTTCTTTTTGAGTTCTTTTGCTGATGACAATAATGTTACTTTTGTTTTTTGTTTTCATTTTGTTCGTTCCGGTCCCTACTTCCTTTCTTACTGTTTGTTAATATTTTAGTTCCTTTTTCCATAATTCTGTGTTTGTGACCCTATTGAAAGATTATAATTTCCTCTATTTTAAATATCAGAGATGTACCCCGGGATATTTACATACACCGTATTGATGAAATTATTTCCTGCTCTTAGGAAATTTGGATATGCAGCTGCCGATTTTTTGGGGTGGGACGGGGAAGGAAGTTAATTTCCGCTTCTTTTATATCTGGAATGAGCCTACCAAAGCTGCTGTCAAGGAGTGTTTGACCATCTTTGATTATGTTTATCACTTTTGAGCAAACGTTTGAATCGATAATGTTTTTATGGACTTGCGTCTGTAAATTGTATAATATGCAGCCATTTCTCGAGTTGTCCATTCCTCGTGCCTATTTCAGACAATGTCTCCTGGACTCTATAATCCAATTGATGTATTTCAGATTCATTTAGCTAATTGTTGGCTTTTTTCACCACCCTTTTATCTCCAAGGATATTGATATGTGAGGACACCCAAATAAATTCCACAGTCTGTATATTTTGGATTATGTATCCAGTAGACTTTTCGAGTAATATTATCTCTGCTGTTAGAGCAATCCAATCCCAGAGTTTACAGGTCACTAAAGGAGACGCTACTTATAACTGCTTTTGTGTCTGCCTAGTTTGAATCCCTTTAATCGCTTGGATTATAGTTCAAAATTCAACTGTATAAACTGAATAGTTGTCAGGTAGCTTTGCTTTCAGCGTTATCTTTTTCCTCCCGGAAAATTGGTACGACTGATCAATCAATTAATCAATCAATCAATCAATCATTCAATCAATCAAGAATTTTAGTTCTGTACGGCCTAACCATGTCAGCATTTTACGCCTCATTACCATACTCAAATAATATTTCTAAAATATTCGTCAAGTGGACAACAGGAGCCACCACTCGACCAACTGATACACCTGTTGCACGTAAACATGTACTTCGGGGATCAACAGTGTGTGCCTGGCATACTAAATAGATTTTTTAGAATGAAAACAGCCCATTCGATATTTTAATGTATGCACCGCATGCTACTTAAATTGCATGTCTGGGCGCGAAAAATGAAAATTCCAGTTGGAGGCTCCCAACATAAACTGATTGTATCTGAAACGCTACAGATGTACTAACGTTCACATTCTGCCCAGTTGTATAATTTCGGGCTATACCCTACAACCAATTGTGTGTAAGTCATATATTGTATTTAGGATCACTCTGGCCAGCTTTTAATTTTCTCAATCTCTGTTACTTTAAAAATTAGTGTACATAGTGCATGCGTTTTCGCAAATAATAATAAAACAATAACATGACTGATATTAGGTATTATTTTAAATACGCTTTTCGAACTGTGATCGAACGAACCATATTTGAATGTTAAAAACGTTTTTATCGCCATGGGAATTCAAACCAAAGTGAAAAAATTTAGGCATTTTATGCCATTGTTTTCAACCCTTAAAAGGACTGAAGTATTATCACAGAAGGCAGGAACAGGAAAAGCGTCAGATGGTTAGGCGGCATAAACTTATGCTATATCCGTCCCTTGGAGGTGTTTGAAGTGACCAGGTCAGTCCTCACAAGGTCATTCGATGGCGGTCAAACAGGGATCAGTGTCACTGCGGGGACTGGATATCAACAATATTTTCCCCCAGTCTGCCTGGAAGAAGTTGGAAGTTATTATTTTGTTGATCTGTCTCTCACTTCTTAGTCTCGTGGATGCTGTAATAACCGTCCGGAATACTTGCATGTGTTGCTGGGCTACTTTTAGATTATCAATTAATTCTCCCAGTCCCCATTCGACAGCGTGGTCTCTGAGGTACACTGCCACTACTAATTAGGATGGGCGTTGTTGGCTTATGTTGAGGCGTTCTTGTCGATGCTGTCTTTTCCCGCTATGCTGATGGTTCGACCTGATTTCTCCTTAAGGGTTGTGGTGTTTCAGCAGCTCTCGTTCATTATGTTTGCCTTCTCTCTGCTTCTTTTCTTCTGGTTGCCTCCTTGGCCTAAATTTTCCTTTGTAATTTCTCCTCTCATATACTCCCCCTTGCCTGGACCCTGATGAGTTGTATTCACTCTCGGTGTTGCAGGTGACACTGGGGTCCTGTCCCAGCTTCCAAATTTTAGTCCGGGGATGGAGTTGTTCTTCCTCTACGTGGAGGTATTGTTGATTGGGGGTTCCACTTCAGGCACTCATGGTATCAGTCGGGTCTCGGGCCTAAGCCTTTGATTGCATTTAGGGCCTGCATAGTAATCATCATTTCCATCTATGGCACTATCGTTGCTGTATCTTGATATCCTCTTTGCCATCCGAAAACTTGGTACTACTGGGGAACGGGTATATTTATATGCCTGCAGCAAGGACGTAAAGAAAAACATCCCTCACAGAAAATACAATTCACACCACAATTTGCAACGACAAAACAAATTTCGCATGGACCTTAATGAACCTACGTTTCTAATTTGTACATAGGTTTACAGTGTTGACAGATATCAAAATCCGCTATAACGAACAAGCATATATTCCAAAAGGGAATGGAGTTTTTGGTGGGGAAAGACAATGGACGTACAAAAACATAAAAAACATACCCTATCGCACAAGGGTAGAAAGTGTTTATAGACATACTACTATACTCATACATACAAAGAAAAGAAAAACGTAATTGGGTTTTTAGTTTTCGTGTTTTGTCAACATAGAGATAGACAAAGAAATACATCCAAACACAAAACATGCATAAACAACCTTTGTTGGAAAAATGACTTGTATCTTTCTTATTTATATCCGTGGCTCTTAAAAGGGCCATTTGGCTTCCGCACTGCTACAATCCTACATGCTGCTGGTTACGGAGGAGCTCATAATTTGTACTGTGCAGCTAAAATAAACGTACATTTACCAAAGGTGCGACGATGGTTGGTAGAACAATCGACATACACGTTTCACCAACCCATTAGACGAACATTTTCCAGAGGTCAAAACAAAGTGGCAGGAATAGATCATCAATGGCAAGCTGATTTAGCTTTGGCTTCTCACTTGGCATCGTACAATCGTGGCTACACATATTTGTTTCGGTCGTTTCTTTGACTTCCGAATCAAGTTTATGGTTAGTCCGAGCTTTAAAGCTGGTATTGAAACAAAGAGGTTGGTACCCTCTACGACTGCAACGAGACAAAGTACCGAATTTCTGAACCAAGCATTTCAAAAAGATGTGCAAAAGGACACTTTCATGTTTTCACCGCAGTGAATCCCCGGACCGAAAGCCAATGTTATGGAACGTTTGAAAATGAATTTAAAAGTACGTAGATGGAAATATTTTACACCTCATTACACTCTCATGGCCCCTGAAAACGAAGTGATGATATTTTTTCATTCCTTGCATGAAATATCACTTACTGCCCAAACGAAACAAGGAATGTTAAAGCTGGGAGATTGGGTCCGCTTTGGAAATACCAAACCCACCTTTGATAAAGGTTATTTATTTAATTGATCCAAACCAAATAACAGATCACCAATTCTGAACAATGTGTTCAGAATTGGTTATAACTATGTAGGCAACAGAAAACAATAGGCTGGCCTGAATGAAATAATCCGTAACTGAACATTCAAATGATAAATACAATGGCTGTACGGTTACGTGCTTATAATACGTGGGAAATCATCTAGCAGCCAGTCTTAATGTGCACACTGTTATTATGCTCCTCCTCCACCTCCTTCTCCTCCTCCTCCTCCTCCTCCTCCTCTTCGTACTACTACTAATATTAAGCTTCTAAAACTCCTAGGGTCACTACTGCTAAAACTATTACTACTATAACTAATTACTACTATTACCACTGCTGCTGCTACTACAAACAATAACAACAACAACAATAATAATAATAATAATAATAATAATAATAATAATAACAGCACGAACTAACTTGATATAGATCTGACACAAGACCAGCTGCAAAATGCGTCACTTTTTCTGACAAGAGGATTCTTACGCAATGTCATTGAACTAGAACGACTTGGGGATCAATACTATTTGAAGGTCATGTGAAGTGAACCAATCCCTAGGGGATCAAACAATAGTACAAAAGAAAATGTGTATGCATAATACCTGGAAACTTTTCAGTGTACAACTGAATTAAATTATACTTATATTGCAATTTTTATAACAACGAGACTCCAAAATGCCGTAGTAGGATTCACGAACACCCTGACATGTATATGGGTACCAGTTTTACAAATTGTGACATAGAAATATATTTGTATATCATCGACATCTGGTATGTTTTCAAAAAGCATTGATCTTTCGGCAGATATGTATATCTAGTCTATGCAATGTTTCTCAAATACACACAGACTTGCACAACGGATACAGTTCATATAAGGATATCCACATTTGTTCCATTCTTTTCTTTCTCTTTGTTTTATTTATTCTTCTCTTATAACTTGTTTAGTATTGCTGTTTCTTAAGAACTGTTGAAAATATAATTATCGTACGATTCACTGCAACAGAACATGTAAATTGTGTTTCTAGCATCTTTGCAAACATATCCTTGCTAACTGATCACTTACATGTCAAAAAAAACTTAGGTAAGAATTGAGCAGGCATATTTGCTTAAACATCCATCATAGTCTAAGGCTAACAGTGTATATCCTGTGCAGTAATGTTATTTTCAAATATGGTTTGCTTCTGTATATTTCATATAATTGGAAAAAATGTAAATTATGTTTAAATCTTGCAAAAGGAGATAAGATAAATGAAACCATATCAATCTTGATGAAGCGAATAGTCACATCTGCCCTTCAACCCATTCTTGAAACGGAAGTATTTAGGCAATAAATACAGCCATGCTTTAAAATTTCATTATTAAGTACTCTCTGTGTTATAACATATTAATTCCACTTCTCGGTATGAAAACCGCAAACAGAACAAAACAAATAAAATAATACAAATTAATTATCAACAAGACATTTTTCTGAAGAGTGCAGTGATTTGTTTTACTTAAATGATAGTGCACTATACATTTGAGAAGTGGCTAGAGAGTCTCTACAATGCTGTGATGGAAAGTTTAATCGCTATATTACCGTCTTTCTACAGAATGTGGGTGTTCGGCATTCATTATAGATGTAACATCTGTAATGAATGGCGAACACCTTATTCTGCAGAAAGACGGTAATATTTCATGTGGCATACACATGTGCATTAGTTAGATTCAGAAAAGGCACAAAATTTAACTACAATAGCCGGTCATGAACGAAAGATAAGGTATGATTTATAGGATGATAGCTCGCACAGTATACTATTTGCTTTACAGGCGTATGGAATGCATGGTCGGATTGGACCAATTGCACTAACCCATACAGTAATAACATCCGTATTCGCGTGCGAAACTGTACTAATCACGAATACACAAAACTACAAAACGATTGCCAGGGAGACAGCGTGGAGTCTTTGTCATGCCCGGAAATCAACTCCTCAAGTCAAGTTAATAACATTGTACAAACTGTACCAATAACTGATAAACGTCTGCATGTTAAAAATGAAAACAATCTGATCTCATGTAAAATGTCAGAATTAGTTGATGAGTAAGATACACTCAAAATTTATCGTAGTCATTTTCATACTGTGTACATAGGGAAGTCTTCGGAAACAAGAGAAAATAAATATGATAATCATTGATGAATTCATAATGTATTGGCTTGGTGAATGTAATAAGAGCAATTTAGGAAAAAGAACTCACGATACGAAAGACAATGACAGCAACCATTCTTTGCTTTTTCTATTTCTTTTTTTTTTTTCTTTTGAACTGGTAAGCATCATTCAATATTTCAGTGATGACCACAAAGCCTCCTGGTACGTTTAACTTATCCAGTCTTTACAAGACTTCCTAAAAGGTTAAAAAGTTCAAAAGAAGAATGGTAAAGACATAAGAGACTAATTTATTTTAAAATTGAATATTCTGAGCATTAGTTATGTTACCAAAAGTACCTTTCCAACAGATACCAAAGTTTATATCAGTCAGGTGTAATATGACGGTGCAATATTCACCAGAGACTGGTTTGCGATACAAGTAGCTAGGGCAAATATATACACGTTTGTCGTTGACAACGTATCCTGTTAAAGCCACAAATACGATAGGATATAAAGTAGCACCAACCATCGTGCCTCCTGTACATTGTTTATTTTCAACTGATACTCATCATCCATCATTTCAGTTTCAGAGATGACCACCAAGCCTCCTGGTAAGTTTACCTTATCCAGCCTTCTTAAGATTTTCTAAACGGTAAAATGGTCAAATGAAAAATGATAAATACCACCGTCAATAACTTCATTTATAATTCAATATTGTCAGCAACCGTACTCACACCAAATTTACCATTCCAACAGGAAACCTAGGCGCAGATCAATCATTGCGATTTACTGGTGTAATATTTCGGTACACTATTTACCAGAGACTGGTTTACGCTACAATTAGCTAGGTGCTGTATCTGTACGTATGGCATTGACAATCTTGATGCCAAAAGTACAAGGTCATTGCATGTAACCTCTTGTTAGTATACGAATACCGAATAAACATTTTGAAGAAAGACAATGCGGATCGCCACTGTATTTCAGACATTGCCGATGCGATCCCCAAACTAATTACTAATACTACTATCACTGCACCAACTACTCCAAAATAATCAAAATAATAATCATCATCATCATTATAATAATAATAATAATAATAATAATAATAATAATAATTCCAATACGAACAAACTGTAAATAGAACTGACACAAGACCAACTGAACAAAGAGTCACTTTTGTATCAGGAGGATTCCTGTGCAATATCATTGAACTAGAACGACTTGGGGATCAATACAACTTGAAGGCCGTGTGCAGTGACCCCATCCCTAGGGGACCAAACAAGATTATTAAAAACATATGTATGCATAATAGCTGGGAACTTTGCAGTGTACAACTGAATTAAAGGATATTTATAATGCAATTTCTATAACAATGTCGTAGTAGGATGTCGTAGTAGGATTCACGAATACCCTGACAGGTATATGGGTAACTGGTTTAAAAAGTGTGATATAGAAATATATATGTATATCAACAATATTCTCATATATGTTCAAAAAACATTGATATGTATATCCAGCCTATGTCATGTTTTTTAAATGCACAGTAGATAAAGTACATACAAGCATATTCATATTTCTTTCATTCTTTGCTTTGTCTTTGTTTTATTTACTCTTCTCTTGTAATTTGTTTAGTTGTGTTGTTTCTTAAGATCTGTAAAAAATATAATTGTGCTACAGTTCACTGCAACAGAGTATGTACATTATATTTCTAAATGTGTTTTCAGATATGTCGTTACATATTGCTCACTTACACGTGAAATAAACCTTATAGTGGTAAGACTTGGGCGGGCATATTTGCTTAAACATCCAACATAGTCTAAGGCTAACAGTGTATATCGTGTCCAATAAAGTTATTTTCAAATATGGTTTGCTTCTGTATATTTAATGTAATTGGAAAAAATGTATATTATGTTTAAATCTTGCAAAAGGAAAAAAGATAAATTAAACCACATCAATATAGATGAAGCGAATGGTCATTTCATTCTTCAAACCTTTCTTGAAACGGAAGTATTTAGGCAATAAATACAGTTATGTTTTAGAGTTCATTATTAAATACTCTCTGTGTTACAACACATTAGTTCCACTTGTCGGTATTAAAACCGCAAAGAGAAGAAACAAATAAAATAATACAAATCAATTGTCAACAAGATATTTTTGTGAAGATTTGCAGTGATTTGTTTTATTTAAATGATAAGTGCACTATACATTTGAGAAGCGGCTAGCGAGACTCTACAATGTTGTGATGGAAAGATTAATCGCTATATTAACGTCTTTCTGCAGAATGTGGGTGTTCGCAATTCATTACAGATGTTACGATTTCATGTAATATATACATGTGCATTAGTTAGATTCACAAAAGGTACAACAATTAACTACTACAATACCCGGTCATGAACGAAAGATAGGGTATGCTTTATAGGATTATAGCTCTCATAGTATACTATGTGCTTTACAGGCGTATGGAATGCATGGTCGGATTGGACCAATTGCACAGAATCATGCAGTAATAACATCCGTATTCGCGTACGAAATTGTACTAATCACGAATACACACAACTACAAAACGATTGCCAGGGAGGCAGCGTGGAGTCTTTGCCATGCCCGGAAATCAACTGCACAAGTCAAGGTAATAACATTGTACAAACTGTACCAATAACTGATAAACTTCTGCATGTTAAGAATGAAAACAATCTGATATCATATAAAATGACAGAATTTGCTGATGAGTAAGATACACTCATAATATATTATAGTCAGTTTTATAGTTTGTACATAGGGTAGTCTTAGGAAACAAGAGATAAAATGACATTATTGATGAATCCATATAACTTAGAGTGATCGTATAGTATAAGAAAATTAGAAGTGAATCATCATGGAATCTGACTGGAATCCCTGGACGGAATGGACTAGTTGCAATTGCACAGCGAGGACAAGAGGGTGCTATCATTATCATAAATTTAGTGCCCCTACACCTGCGACCGACTGGCATGTGTTACGAGTCTATGCTCTTAAAATAAGTAACAGAAAAGAGTGAAGACAACAAGCTTTGTAAAATTTAACAAATAATTTATTTCCCTAGATTACAAAGTGAACAATGAGAAAAAAGAACTTACGGTATTGCGAATTAAATCCCAAAATAATCCAAGAATTAATGACACAACTCCTAGTAATAAAATGTCCTGAATAAAACTCAGTTCAAGTCCCGCAGAGATCCAAAACTGATGTGTCAACAGGTCTTTTGTTGAATCACAGAAATATTATTCCAGAATTGAATTCAGCGTAAGTTCCAATGAATGTCTTTACCCAAGAATTTTATCAGAGCACTTTTGTATTTCCAGAGAAAATACTGAATTGAGTTCAATGATTTGAAGAAAATAAAATTCAGCCCAAACTGGTCACAAAATAATACAACTTAAAGTGCTAGATGTGAAAGCATGACTGGTAAAATCCTCAGTCACAAGATAATATAGATCTCTGCTTGACCTCAGGTCAAAGTTAGCATTTTCTAATAACAACCATTACCTAATGAAAAATAACCTTCTTGAATGATCTAATGAGCCTTCTTTATTTACAACACAATGGCATATAAAATTCAATTAGGAATCTCCAAAACCTTGACCATGATCAATATATTCACTCCTTCTTGTTTACCTGAACAATAATTCTGATAATAAGCTCATGCACGCCTAGACTAATGACGCCATTATTAGTTGTTTACATAAATGAAATAAAAACACTACAACAGGTCAATCAGGTCAAGCAGAAATGAACTCAAATTTGGACAAGGTCAAGTCCAGCAAACAATGTTACATTACAATGACATGTAATGAAATAAAAAATTTAAAACTAACAAACAAACAATTAAATTAAATATATATAACACATTGATCTAATATAGAAATCCAGTCCTGTACCATCAATGATACATTAACATCTGGTTCTCGTCCAGGTGTGTAGCAATAATATTTTATGGTGTGCGATATTTCCTTAAAAATCCAAAATAATAACTCTCTCTGACAAGTAATGATTTGACCTAAATCAGCTGGTCCAAGATACTTTCCGTTCTGGTCCATTGTTAAATACGATAATGCAGCTGTTATTATGAATAGTGAGAGACAAATTTACAACATTATACTTTGTGTGGTTCATTGTATTTCTGTAATATATTATATATTTGCATTTTTATGTCGTAGACTACTATTCAATATCCTTTTTATCAGGGTCAGTATTACTGAAGTTCTATCTTTGCTACTTTTATGATGAATTATCCAATACCTCCATCTGTTCCTGACCAGCAGGTGATCTCATCCATCGTTCTACTCAGTGATATACTATAACAGTAAAATAACATTAGTGAAATGTTTAACCACTGACTCTGCCCACATGTCACGAAAAGTAATAGGAGAATCGGAATATGTTCCTTTAACAAATCATTAGATCTATTGTTCCATCACCTCTTGTAATGAAGACCTCTATCCCTTTGCTATCATAAATATTTTGAAGTTATTTTCGTGTAGGAAAATATGCATTATTATAATTGTTGCATGCCGCATATCATTCAATATGATTTGACGTCAGCTTTTATTAGTTTCATAACTGTTCCTTCGTTACAAATGTTTAAACCGCACATCGATTTCTTCCAGGTTGGTTTAATATGAGGAACATATGCATATTTAATATCCCTAACAGAGAATAAAAATTGAATATTAACCTGAATAACCGAAAGCAGAGTTTTTCCCATATCTTTGTCAGTGATACTGTGTCTTCAAGAGGAATGAATCGAAAAATTGTTCTTGGCGTTAGTGACGAAGATGTTTTGGTAATCCATAAAAGCAATCCTATGAAATAAATGAATTTGCAGAAATGTCATTGATATAGTCACATCAATAAAGCCATGGAGCGTTATTAGTCATGGTGTGTTACAGGTATCAGGTATGTCTCGTTTGAAACTTCAAAAATCGCTGAAACTTAATGAACTATCGAGCAATCTATATCAGGGCTGGAGGCTATTGCTAGCTCACAGAGTTTAACGACAAGAACTTTGCATTTCAAAGAAGAGGACACACAGACAATCACACACAAATATAACCACACACACATACATACATATATATATATATATATATATATATATATATATATATATATATATATATATATATATATATATATATATATATATATACACAGACAAACAGACAGACAGACAGACAGAGACAGAGCTTTGACGCAAGTATAGTCCACCGCGAAAGCAGAATGTTATTGTACTACAGAACAAGTGAGGTCTTTAATATGCACTCTAAACGGCACAATAATTTCCAACTGCAGTGGCCTTCCATTAGTAGCAGAAATTTATGCTTTATGAACCGTCTTTAATTCGTCATCAAATATCTTCAAAATGAACACATGACAAACATGATGTGGACAGGGTTGACAAATTCTTTTGCAGAGACAAAGTGGTAGGAAACTCATGGTAGCAGACAGGGTATAAACAACAACACTAATAATAATAATAATAATAACAGGATAAACTAACTTGAATTAGATCTGACACAAGACCAGCTGCAAAATGCGTCACTTTTTCTGACAATAGGATTCCTATGCAATGTCATTGAACTAGAACGACTTGGGGATCAACACTACTTGAAGGTCATGTGAAGTGAACCAATCCCTAGGGGATCAAACAATAGTATAAAAGAAAATGTGTATGCATAATACCTGGAAACTTTTCAGTGTACAACTTAATTAAGTGATATTTATATTGCATTTTTTATAACAATGAGACTCCAAAATGCCGTAGTAGGATTCACGAATACCCTGACATGTATATGGGTACCTGTTTTAAAAATTGTGATATAGAATCATATTTGTATATCATCGACATCTGGTATGTTTTCAAAAAGCATTGATCTTTCAGCAGATATGTATATCCAGTCTGTGCAATGTTTTTCAAATACACACAGATTTGCACAACGGTTCAGTTCATATAAGAATATCCACATTTGTTCCATTCTTTTCTTTCTCTTTGTTTTATTTATTCTTCTTTCATAACTTGTTTAGTTTTGTTGTTTCTTAAGAACTGTTGAAAATATAATTATCGTACGATTCACTGCAACAGAACATGTAAATTGTGTTTCTAACGTGTCTTCATATACGTCCTGGCTAATTGATCACTTACAGGTCAAATAAAACTTAGATAAGAATTGAGCAGGCATATTTGCTTAAACATCCATCATAGTCTAAGGCTAACAGTGTATATCCTGTGCAGTAATGTTATTTTCAAATATGGTTTGCTTCTGTATATTTTATATAATTGGAAAAAATGTAAATTATGTTTAAATCTTGCAAAGAGAAATAAGATAAATAAAACAATATCAACTTTGATGACGCGAATGGTCACTTCTGTCTTCAAACCTTTCTTGAAATGGAAGTATTTAGGCAATGAATACAGCCATGCTTTAAAGGTAATTATTAAGAAATCTGTGTTATAACACATTAATTCCACTTCTCGGTATGAAAACCGCAAACAGAACAAAACAAATAAAATAATACAAATTAATTATCAACAAGACATTTTTCTGAAGAGTGCAGTGATTTGTTTTACTTAAATGATAGTGCACTATACATTTGAGAAGTGGCTAGAGAGTCTCTACAATGCTGTGATGGAAAGTTTAATCGCTATATTACCGTCTTTCTACAGAATGTGGGTGTTCGGCATTCATTACAGCTGTAACATCTGTAATGAATGGCGAACACCTTATTCTGCAGAAAGACGGTAATATTTCATGTGGCATACACATGTGCATTAGTTAGATTCAGAAAAGGCACAATATGTAACTACAATAGCCGGTCATGAACGAAAGATAAGGTATGATTTATAGGATGAAAGCTCTCACTATATACTATGTGCTTTGCAGGCGTATGGAATGCATGGTCGGATTGGACCAATTGCACTGAACCATGTAATAATAATACTACTGACGAATACACAAAACTACAAAACGATTGCCAGGGAGACAGCGTGGAGTCTTTGTCATGCCCGGAAATCAACTCCTCAAGTCAAGTTAATAACATTGTACAAACTGTACCAATAACTGATAAACGTCTGCATGTTAAAAATGAAAACAATCTGATCTCATGTAAAATGTCAGAATTAGTTGATGAGTAAGATACACTCAAAATTTATCGTAGTCATTTTCATACTGTGTACATAGGGAAGTCTTCGGAAACAAGAGAAAATAAATATGATAATCATTGATGAATTCATAATGTATTGGCTAGGTGAATGTAATAAGAGCAATTTAGGAAAAAGAACTCACGATACGAAAGACAATGACAGCAACCATTCTTTGCTTTTTCTATTTATTTTTTTTTTTTCTTTTGAACTGGTAAGCATCATTCAATATTTCAGTGATGACCACAAAGCCTCCTGGTACGTTTAACTTATCCAGTCTTTACAAGACTTCCTAAAAGGTTAAAAAGTTCAAAAGAAGAATGGTAAAGACATAAGAGACTAATTTATTTTAAAATTGAATATTCTGAGCATTAGTTATGTTACCAAAAGTACCTTTCCAACAGATACCAAAGTTTATATCAGTCAGGTGTAATATGACGGTGCAATATTCACCAGAGACTGGTTTGCGATACAAGTAGCTAGGGCAAATATATACACGTTTGTCGTTGACAACGTATCCTGTTAAAGCCACAAATACAATAGGATATAAAGTAGCACCAACCATCGTGCCTCCTGTACATTGTTTATTTTCAACTGATACTCATCATCCATCATTTCAGTTTCAGTCATGACCACCAAGCCTCCTGGTAAGTTTACCTTATCCAGCCTTCTTAAGATTTTCTAAACGGTAAAATGGTCAAATGAAAAATGATAAATACCACCGTCAATAACTTCATTTATAATTCAATATTGTCAGCAACCGTACTCACACCAAATTTACCATTCCAACAGGAAACCTAGGCGCAGATCAATCATTGCGATTTACTGGTGTAATATTTCGGTACACTATTTACCAGAGACTGGTTTACGCTACAATTAGCTAGGTGCTGTATCTGTACGTATGGCATTGACAATCTTGATGCCAAAAGTACAAGGTCATTGCATGTAACCTCTTGTTAGTATACGAATACCGAATAAACATTTTGAAGAAAGACAATGCGGATCGCCACTGTATTTCAGACATTGCCGATGCGATCCCCAAACTAATTACTAATACTACTATCACTGCACCAACTACTCCAAAATAATCAAAATAATAATCATCATCATCATTATAATAATAATAATAATAATAATAATAATAATAATAATAATAATAATTACAATACGAACAAACTGTAAATAGAACTGACACAAGACCAACTGAACAAAGAGTCACTTTTGTATCAGGAGGATTCCTGTGCAATATCATTGAACTAGAACGACTTGGGGATCAATACAACTTGAAGGCCGTGTGCAGTGACCCCATCCCTAGGGGACCAAACAAGATTATTAAAAACATATGTATGCATAATAGCTGGGAACTTTGCAGTGTACAACTGAATTAAAGGATATTTATAATGCAATTTCTATAAGAATGTCGTAGTAGGATGTCGTAGTAGGATTCACGAATACCCTGACATGTATATGGGTAACTGGTTTAAAAAGTGTGATATAGAAATATATATGTATATCAACAATATTCTCATATATGTTCAAAAAACATTGATATGTATATCCAGCCTATGTCATGTTTTTTAAATGCACAGTAGATAAAGTACATACAAGCATATTCATATTTCTTTCATTCTTTGCTTTGTCTTTGTTTTATTTACTCTTCTCTTGTAATTTGTTTAGTTGTGTTATTTCTTAAGAACTGAAAAAAAAATATAATTGTGCTACAGTTCACTGCAACAGAATATGTAAATCATATTTCTAAATGTGTTTTCAGATATGTCTTTACAAATTGCTCACTTGCACATCAAATAAACCTTATAGTGGTAAGACTTGGGCGGGCATATTTGCTTAAACATCCAACACAGTCTAAGGCTAACAGTATATATCGTGTCCAATAAAGTTATTTTCAAATATCATTTGCATCTGTATATTTAATGTAATTGGAAAAAATGTGTATTATGTTTACATCTTCCAGATAGAATAAGATAAAAAAAAAACCACATCAATTTAGATGAAGCGAATGGCCACTTCAGTCTTCAAACCATTGTTGAAACGACAGCATTTAGGCAATAAATACAGCTGTGTTTTAAAGTTCATTATTGAATACTCTCTGTGTTACAACAAAATAATTCCACTTGTCGGTATAAAAATCGCAAAGAGAAGAAACAAATAAAATAATACAAATCAATTATCAACAAGACATTTTTGTGAAGATTTGCAGTGATTTGTTTTATTTAAATGATAAGTGCACTATACATTTGAGAAGCGGCTAGAGACTCTCTACAATGTTGTGATGGAAAGTTTATCGCTATATTACCGTCCTTCCTTCTGCAGAATGTGGGTGTTACGATTTCCTGTGGTATATACATGTGCATTAGTTAGATTCACAAAAGGTACAATATTTAACTACAACAATACCCGGCCATGAACGAAAGATAGAGTATGCTTTATAGGATTATAGCTCTCATAGTATACTATGTGCTTTACAGGCGTATGGAATGCATGGTCGGATTGGACCAGTTGCACAGAATCATGCAGTAATAACACCCGTATTCGCGTACGAAACTGTACTAATCACGAATACACACAACTACAAAACGATTGCCAGGGAGGCAGCGTGGAGTCTGTGCCATGCCCGGAAATCAACTGCACAAGTCAAGGTAATAACATTGTACAAACTGTACCAATAACTGATAAACTTCTGCATGTTAAGAATGAAAACAATCTGATATCATATAAAATGACAGAATTTGCTGATGAGTAAGATACACTCATAATATATTATAGTCAGTTTTATAGTTTGTACATAGGGTAGTCTTAGGAAACAAGAGATAAAATGACATTATTGATGAATCCATATAACTTAGAGTGATCGTATAGTATACGAAAATTAGAAGTGAATCATCATGGAATCTGACTGGAATCCCTGGACGGAATGGACTAGTTGCAATTGCACAGCGAGGACAAGAGGGTGCTATCATTATCATAAATTTAGTGCCCCTACACCTGCGACCGACTGGCATGTGTTACGAGTCTATGCTCTTAAAATAAGTAACAGAAAAGAGTGAAGACAACAAGCTTTGTAAAATTTAACAAATAATTTATTTCCCTAGATTACAAAGTGAACAATGAGAAAAAAGAACTTACGGTATTGCGAATTAAATCCCAAATAATCCAAGAATTAATGACACAACTCCTAGTAATAAAATGTCCTGAATAAAACTCAGTTCAAGTCCCGCAGAGATCCAAAACTGATGTGTCAACAGGTCTTTTGTTGAATCAAAGAAATCTTATTCGAAGATTGAATTCAGCATAAGATCCAATGAATGTCTTTACCCAAGAATTTTATCAGAGCACTTTTGTATTTCCAGAGGAAATACTCCCTTGAATTCAAAGATTTGAAGAAAATAAAATTGTTTATTTGCAAAACAATAGACCATAAAATTCAATTAGGAATCTCCAAAACCCTGAACATGATCGACATATTGACTCCCTCTTATTTACCTGAACAATAATCCTGATAATACGCTCATGCACACAGAGACTAATGAAACCATTATTAGTTGTTTACATAAAAGAAATAAAAAAAAAACTACAAAACGTCAATCAGGTCAAGCAGAAATGAACTCAGATTTGGACAAGGTCAAGTCCAGTAAACAATATTACATTACAATAACATGTAATGGGATAAAAAATTTAAAACTAACAAATAAACAATTAAATTAAATATATATAACACATTGATCTAATATAGAAATCCAATCCAATCCTGTACCATCGATGATATATTTACATCTGCTTCTCGTCCAGGTGTGTAGCAATAATATTTTATGGTGTGCGATATTTCCTTAAAAATCCAAACTAATAACTCTCTGACAAGTAATAATTTGAACCAAATCAGCTGCTCCAAGATACTTTCGGTTCTGGTCCATTGTTAAATACGATAATGCAGCTGTTATTATGTATAATGAGAGACAAATTTACAACATTATACTTTGTGTGGATCATTGTATTTCTGTTTTATATTGTATATTTGCATTTTTATGTCGTAGAGTACTATTCAATATCCATTTTATCAGGATCAGTATTATTGAAGTTCTATCTTTGCTACTTTTATGATGAATTATCCAATACCTCCATCTGTTACTGAACAGCAGGTGATCTCATCCATCGTTCTACTCAGTGGTATACTATGACAGTAAAATAACATTAGTGAAATGTTTATGCTCTGACAATGCCCACATGTCACGAAAAGTAATAGGAGAATCGGAATATGTTCCTTTAACAAATCATTAGATCTATTATTCCATCACCTCTTGTAATGAAGACCTCTATCCCTTTGCTATCATAAATATTTTGAAGTTATTTTCGTGTAGGAAAATATGCAATATTATAATTGTTGCATGCCGCATATCATTCAATATGATTTGACGTCAGCTTTTATTAGTTTCATAACTGTTCCTTCGTTACAAATGTTTAAACCGCACATCGATTTCTTCCAGGTTGGTTTAATATGAGGAACATATGCATATTTAATTTGCCTAACAGAGAATAAAAATTTAATATAAACCTGAATAACTGGAAGCAGAGCTTTTCCCATGTCTTTGTCAGTGATACTGTGTCTTCAAAAGAAATGAATCGAAGAAATGTTCTTGGCGCTAGCGACGAAGATGTTTTGGTAATCCATAAAAGCAATCCTATGAAATAAATGAATTTGCAGAAATGTCAATGATATAGTCATATCAATAAAGCCATGGAACGTTATCAGTCATCGTGTGTTACAAGAATCAGGTACTTCTCGTTTGAAACTTCAACAATCGCTGAAACTTCGTGAACTATCCAGCAATCTAAATCAGGGATGGAGACTATTGTTAACTGAAAGGGATTCATGATAACAACTTTGCGTTTGAAATAAGAGGAGACACAGATAATCACAGACAAATATAATCACACACACACACACACACACACACA
>JAECUM010016088.1:0-40978 GCA_016617855.1 Megalonaias nervosa
CTCATTTTTTTCTCCGTTAACATTACATTATCAGAATCGTGCAATATTTTACGATATTGCACACCTTCATATTGCACTCACGTGCAAGACACGTGTGCCCAACAATATATTAGGAACTACTTTGTAAACAAATAATGTACACTCGTGTAGTAGACGCTCTACGTTTTGGTTGGTTAAATTTGTTTCTGAATGAACTAAAGCAGATGTTTCATGGACTGCCACATATCAGCAGCTTTGGCACATTCCGCGTTAACTTTTTTGATACAGTGTTTCAGATTTAGGCTAGCTATAGACGCCAGACAGGGTCCCTACAAATAACTTGCAAGTTATAAGACATAAACTGTCTTCTTTAGCTGGTAATAAAAAATGGCAAAAAGATGCTTACAATTTTACATCCTGAATTTCCTCAAAATGTACTTTCTTAGTACTGCAAATCAGAATTACATGAGCCATGTCAATGGTTTTCAAGGTTGATCACACAGTTTGAAATTGTACTGTAATTTCGAGTATATTCCAAGTGCAGTTATATTCTCCATTCTGAACTCAAAATGAAATAAACATTAAATTCCACAGCGTCTTTTCGATAATTGCAACTGAAAGACTTCATATTTTTCCCACATTATGATCTGAATCATTCAATGACAGAACAGAAACACGCATGCCGATGCCAACACACTTCAGCCTCACTGCTTCAATACGATGTATTTCATGTAGAACTGGCACAGACGCTGCTGGAATCCGATGTAAGTTACTTCATGTAGATAAATCCAGACTATAATCACGAAACTGCGTCGAATCGACAAAAATACCCAAACGTATTCATTCCAGATCAAATGGAAAAGTTGTTGCAATGCGCATTCATTCACAATATGACTCCAAATTTCAATTTTAAGTAGACCAAACGCCATTTTCTTCCGAAACTTACGTCTAGCGCGCGACCAACTTCAAATTTATCTGGGCGGAGTTCCGTGCGCATTGATAATGTTGTGTAATGATGCATCTGCGCTTGTGTATTTAGTTTTGAATACGGCATACATTCAGTTAATTTGTTTCTTGTAGTGTACTTTTATGTATATATTTAAGCCTTGGGTAGAATAAGAAAATGTGCATATAATAAAAAGGTTACCGTATTTGTATGGGAAAATATGAACTCGTTTTGTCGGATGGATATACTGCACTCCCAAGGTCGTGCAGTATAGCCATCCTAAAAACTCGTTCATATGTTCCTATACAAATGCAGTAACCAATATATATATAACTATATATATATATATATATATATATATATATATATATATATATATATATATATATATATACCATATATATATATATATATATATATATATATATATATATATATATATATATACACAATATTAGTTAACTTTGATTTCATTAAAAGCACCTTAGAAAATGCCTTAGTCGCTATCTGCCGACAATGGAGGGGGAAAAAACAACCTTACTCCAACCTTTGCATAATAGTATTTAATAAATACATACACAAGTTATATCAGAGTCTTTGATTACCTTGTATCCTTCATTTGATAATACTTGTATGAAATTATTTACTTGAACCAGTCAGTGAGGTCATGCACAGAAGGAAGGCAAATATTAGGGTCAAACAAACTTTGTAGTTTTCATGCTCTTGTCGCTATAACGCCTACCTAGTGATAATGGCGTGTCACCATTAATGACGGTTGCGATGTAATGCACACACACCCACAAACGCACACATAAAAATGGACCTAACATATGTTTCCTGCTCTGACATTCTACTTCTGCTGCCCAAATAGAGAACAAAATTAGCCTAAGGTCTATTTTCCCTGATGGAGAAATCTCTGTATCTTATTTATCTCCACAGAACAGAATTTACACCCAGTGCACATTATACTCTACTGTACTTACCATTCTTTCCCTCACCCACAAACGACCTAATTGCGATTAGGAGCCCCTAACAGCAAAACACACACATTTTCCGTTGAATGTATCAAACTGATTTACAAACCAAATGGTAACGAAAGGCTATGTGCGAAATGTCAATTACAATCTCTCGTAACATTCTGTTACCATACAGAATTTAGGATTTACAGTTCATGCATTATTACAACATTCAAGCTTTTTAATGTCAGCTTTACTAGATACACTTCAGTCTACAACAAACACATGCAATGAATACGGTATATTTGCTCTACATGTAGTGGGCCAGTCAATGGGACAAATGACAAAATATTTCCACATCAATATTTCTTTTCTTTTGATCTCGCCTTTGATCCTTTGTGAAGAAACTGCCACACTCTGGCGGACAAGAGAAACTGATTCAGCCTATACCGGCTATAACTTGTACTTTAAGTTGTTAGGTGTACGCGCGAACAATATTTAGCTTGCTTGATCTTGTCTTCGTCTTAAATGATATATTGGCTTATCTACAATTTCAATCACATTTCCACTTTTAAATTTCAACGAAGAAAATCAAATAAATTCAAAAACATGATGCAAAACAATGCAAAAATGTAGCTGTGTTATTCGTGGCATTTTAAACAAAAAAAATACTGTCAAGAAGAATTTTGGAATACATATAAACAAATACCATATCAATGTGTAACACTTTTGAAATATTAATATTTTAAAATTTAACTCAATTCATCCTTGTAGCCATAAGTATTTTGAAGAACACGAATTATCAAACGCTATTGAAAATTGACAGCATATCTCTGTTTCTACCCAATAATGCCAATGATGATAACCTTTGCACTTCGATAGGGAACAATATTCGATAAGGAAATTGCTTTCTGCCAGCGTGCCTCAATCAAGCAAGCTCGAAAATAGATTTGGCGGGGAAAGCTTAAAAATGAAGTCTAGTCAAGAAAATGAAACCTTATTTAGTTCATATTTTGGAAGATATCGCTCTTGAAAGGACATTCCAAGGACGTTGATACTCACATCTCATCTATAAAGTCGATGTCGATAATTTCAACGTAGAAAATCAAATAAATTCAAGAACAGGATACAAAACAATGATAAATGTATTTGTGCTGTTCGTGGCATTTTAAACAATGAAAATACTGTCAAGAAGAATTTTGAAATACTTGTAAACAAATACCATATCAATGTGTGACACATCTTGGAGATGCCAAACCGTTTCATCCATGGTGCGAACAAACTAGTTTTAGCAGTAACAACACTTTAAAGAATTAAGAAGGGAAACGAAGAGAAAATAAAAAGAAATGGCTCTCCTTACCGACAATACTCACCAACCTGCTGGACAATTTATTGTGTGTTGTACCTGCCCTTGACGGTAATAACTAGGGAAACAACAATATGCCAGAGGTCGTTGGAAAAAGCACGGATCTATTGGAATGCAGATGAACTGATGTCCGGTTACACTTTGGTTATTTACTGTTATGATCGAAAATAATGGTCAAGGTGGCTAAATAGGATGAAATTTGCATATTCATATAAAAAAATTAAAAAGTCTCACAAGTCTTTAAAAAGAACGGCTATACTTAGCTTGAGCATATTGTCTACTTACTTTTAATTTACAATTACTTGTCAAATCAATGTTTGTTATTCTGTATCTCCCTCAGCTTTCTCTCCTCTCCTCTCTTTCTCGCACTACATCCCCTCTCCGTGATGAAGCAATGTCCTGACTATCTAGCCAGTCTAGCTGATAATGATTTATTTTCTTTATTCTTTTCTGTGTTCACAGTAGTCAGTCTTCGTTGTTTCCTCTTCTTATCATTTTAGTCGTCATTATTTTCTTCTTTTTATTTTGTTAAGACCGACAATACAGGCGAGACCTTCAAAAACAAATTCACTAACATAATAAATGCAGCTCAGCAGATAAATTGATATATTACCCTCTGAGCAAACAATTTTAGCGCAAACATAAAGGCAGGTTGTGCATGAATAACACAACATTCCAGGCTAAGGTAGATCTGCCTAGAAAGTACTTCATGAACATTTCAAAAGAAAGTTCAATACGCCAGATAATGATAAGATGTAAGAGAAAACAACCCTAATAAAATATTCATTGCCAGATTCAACAGTTTTAATGTGTCTGCACTATGTATATATTATTATGCATATTATTAACATAAGAGAGCGAGAAGTTAAAAAGAATTCTTTGACTAACGTTCTCAAGGTTCGATATCGCAATGAGTTTCCAGGTTACGGACTCAATGGCTTGACGTGGACATACCTTTTCGACATACCCTTCTAGGGCTACCAGATCATTGTTAGATATTCTAACATCACTAGACCGTCGTTTTAATCTCCAAACATGTCTTATTCTATGTCTGCCTTAATTTCGTTTTTGGCCAATACACGGTGTTTTAGTTTTATCTTTTTTATTATATATTGCATTATTTTTATTCGTTTTCAATGCCCACCGAAGGTATAGTATGAATTCCCATAGCTATGTTGTCGGTTAAAACTTTCACAAGTAATTGTTGCATATCAACAATTTCATGAGTAAAATATATCATGGACAAGTTTGTTCATTTTTTTTATTTAAAGGAATTAGATAACAGATATGTAACGGTATTTATAATCACCAGTGTTCTCACTTACGTATGTCCTTCGTTTTATGTCACGCTGTTAAAGGCATGAATGCTTTAACTGACAAAGCTGAAAGGTTCATTGTGAACATAAAAATGAAAAGAAATATATAATTGTTAATATATAGACTCCATTAAAATAGCGCTTCATTATTTACATCGATTTAAAATATTTTATTTATTATGTAATAAATATGTTTCCTATCATTATAGCAGTTTCCTCCCCTCCATTTCGGAAAGTTGCATGTGTTGTATATTGACAATGAATGTGATCCGGGAAGAAAATCATACCAAGTGTAACGTTTAATTTTAATATATAAAATATATGGAAAATGCCTAAATGGAGGGGAAAAGCACAACCTTAACTCCAACCTTTGCATAATAATATCCAATAAACACATACTCAATTTATATCAAAGTGTTTGATTATCTTGTATCCTTCATTTTATTATGCTTGTATGAAATTATTTACTTGAACCAATCAGCGAGGTCATGCTCAGAAGGATAGCAAACATTAGGGTCAAACAAATTTTGCAACTTTTATGCTCTTGCCGCTATAACGCCTACCTAGCGATAATGACGTGGCACCATAAATGACTGTTACGATGTATGCACACACCCCCACAAACGCACACATAAAAATGGACCTAATATATGTTTCCTGCTCTGACATTCTATTTCTGCTGGCCAAATAGACAACAAAATTAGTCTAAGGTCTATTTTCCCTGATGGAGAAATCTCTCTATTTTTTTTTTATCTCCACAGAACAGAATTTACACCCAGTGCACATTATACTCTACTGTAATTACCATTCCTTTCTTCACCCACTAACGACCCGATTGCAATTAGAAGCCCCATAACAACAAAACAAACATTTTCCGTTGAATTTATCAAACTGATGTACAAACCAAATGGTAAAGAAAGACTATTCGCGAAAGGTCAATTACAATTTGTCGTAACATTTTGTTATGCTGCAGATTTTATTATTTACGGTTCATGCATTATTCCAACATTCAAGCCTTTTAACGCCATATGTCAAGTTTACTAGATACACTTCAGTCTACAACAAACACATGCAATGAATATGGTATATTTACTCTATATGTAGCAGGAAAGGCATTGTGACAAAATATTTCCACCATGATATTTCTTTTCTTTCGATTTCGCTTTGATCCTTTGTGAAGAAACTGCCACACTCTGGCGGACAAAAGAAACTGATTCAACCTATACCGGCTATTACTTGTACTTTAAGTTGTTAGGTGTACGCGCGAACAATATTTAGCTTGCTTGATCTTGTCTTCTTCTTAAATGATATATTGCCTTATCTACAACTTCAATCACATTTCCACTTTTAAATTTCAACGTAGAAAATCAAATAAATTCAAGAACATGATGCAAAACAATGATAAATGCACTTGTGCTGTTTGTGACATTTTAAACAATGAAAATACTGTCAAGATGAATTTTGAGATACTTGGAAACAAATACCATATCAATGTGCGACACTAATGAATTATTAATATTTTAAAATGTAACTCAATTCATCCTTGTAGCCATAAGTATTTTGAAGAATAGGAATTATCAAACGCTTTTGAAATTTTGACAACATATCTCTGTTTGTAACCAGTAATGCCAATGATAATAAACTTAGCACCTCCATAGGGAACTATACTCGATAAGGAAATTGCTTTCTGCCAGTTTGCTTGAATCAAGCAAGCTCGAAAATAGATTTGGCGGGGAATGTTTAAAAATGAAGTCTAGTCCAGAAAATAAAACCTTATTTAGTTCATATTGAGGCACAGATATTCCAAGCACGTTGATAATAACATATCATCTATAAAGTCGATATCTGGGGTATTAGCAATATTTTCTTGATGGACGCAGGACGCTAGCCCTGTATTTGGTTAATTTAAGTAACTGACATCTTATTATTTCCCAGACAGATCCGTACCTTGCAAATTTGTCTTGAGAACTTTACATTTTGGAAATGCCAAACCGTTTCATCCATGGCGCCAACAAACTAGTTTTAGCAGTAACAACACTTTAAAGAATTAAGAAGGGAAACAAACAAAAAATAAAACGAAGAAATAGCTGTCCTTACCGACAATATTCACATTCCTGCTGGACAAGTTAGTGTTTGGTGTACCTGCCCTTGACACAATATACCGTAGGAAATAGCATGGACTTATTGGAATGCAGATGAACTGAACTCCGGATACGCTTTGGTTATTTACTGTTGGGATGGAAAATAATAGTCAAGGTGACTAAATAGGATGAAATTTACATATTCAGATGAATTAAAAAATCTCACAGGTCCTTAAAAATAGCTATATTTAGTTTGAGCATATTGTCTACTTACTTTTAATTTAAAATTACTTGTCAAATCAATGTTTGTTATTCTTTATCTCCCTCAGCTTTCTCTCCTCTCAACACCTCTCTTTCTCCACTCTCCCCTCCCATGTGATGAAGCAATGTTCTGACAATCTAGCCAATCTTGCTGCTAATGATTCATTTTGTTATTCTTTTCTGTGTTCACAATAGTCAGTCTTTATTCTTTTCTCTTCTTATCATGTTAGTCGTCTCTATATTTTTCTTTTTCTTTTTGTCAAGAACTTCACTGCAGGCGAGACCTTCAAGAAACAAACTCACTAGGATAATAAATGCAACTCAGCAGATAATTTGATATCTCACCCTCTGAGCTGACAATTTTAGCTCAAATCTAAAGGCAAGTCGTGCATGAATAATACAACATTCCAGGCTAAGGTACATCTCCCTAGAAAGCACTTCATGAACATTTCAATAGAAAGTTCAATACGCCACATAATGATTAGTTGTATCTAGTTGCCTTTGAAAACACAATGTTACACGTATAGGTGCTAATAACGTACAATATTCGGTTGTGACCCCATAATTTAGTATATTTCCTCTGGAATGCTTTAGTTCAGCTATGCAATCCCGTGCATTCAATGTTTGAGTTACGCATTATGCATATTCTGCTGCAACATGCCTTACCGCCTACTCTGTAAAACAAGCACAAATTTTAAAGAACAAAAGACAGCCTTAGGAAATAGCAGAAGGAACACTGAATGACAGAAGAACCAAGAGAAAAAAGAAATACAGAAAGAACGGGAAAAAGATCAGCAGAAAATAGCAGAACAATTAATATAAATAAATAATCAGTATATACAATCATCAATTTCTCACCTTAGTGAGCTTTATCTATTTCAGCCCGTCACTGCTTTTGTTATGATTATATATTCATACTTTGCAGGGTGTTTCATCCCCTAGTCTATTTCTTCATTCATTACCCATAACGCACACAGATGGCCATAAAGTAGTCTTCTCTCCTCTACTCTAGAGTCGTGCTTGTGAGGGTCAAACAGCAAACAAACAAAATTAGTTAATGGTCTATTTTCACCGATCGCAGGGTACCTCAATTTTTTCTCCGCAGTTCAGAATTGTTCCTCCTAGCAAATTCTACTGAAGTCTCAGTTTCATTTCCTCCCACCACCCACAAACGATCCATTTACTTAGAAGTCATATCCTCCAACACAAAAAATTTCCCTTAAAATAATCACCGTGATGTAAAACCTTCCAATGGTAAAACAGACAACTCCCAAAATATATATTAAAATTGCTCCACTGATTCCCAAGTTTTGATAGATAGGTTGATGATGTACAAATCGAAAAAGACACACTATCACCGGCTCTGCAAATGGTATTACTTCATTACCAGTGCAGGCATCATGCAAACAAATTATTTTGAAATTTAGTAAAGAGTCATATGATAGCTATTCAATAGACTATGAGGGAAAGAAGAGAGTAAAGGAGGAAAATATCGAAAGTTTATATCAAACAAGGAAAAGTGTGTTTTAGGAAAACTAATTCTTAGATCGACTTTCCCTTGTGAAAATAGATCCTTGAGTAGAATGTTCTAGGAAGTCTAATCTAGGGCAAAATTTATGGTGTTGGGAGGGAACTGAGCCGTTAATTCATTCCTATTTTGGATTCATTCATATTTCGGATTCTTGTTTCATAGGTTAAATCAGTCCGCATATGTATCCAAAATTTTGTTTAGGTAATTTGAGAGGAGACTTTTCTTAGGTTGAGTTATTGAAGTTACAAAGTGCACATTGGACTAGACTATTGTTATGGGACTAGGGCCGGACCGGAGGGATGAGTTTCCAGGGTGTCCGCCCCCCCCCCCAGCTAAAGAAACCTACACCCAAACACACACACACACACACACACACACACACACACACAAAGGTACAGTCGCTTGCAACTTGAAATTAGACAATCGATTTATTCTTGCACACGTTAACTGGGTACAATGCACACTTTGAATAAATAGACACATAGACTTTTGCTTTGGTGCCCTTTCAAGGAAAGTCATGGCCGTTTTGAAATTTTGGAGCCCACCACACCCCACCAACACTTAACTGGATCCGGCCCTGGCGTCTATTGTGACTTATTCAAAGGAAGTTCTGGACAATGTCATTATGAAACCTCCATTCGATGATCTGAAATTCGTTCGGAACATTCGATTCTTTTGGACTTGAATAGAACGTTTTGAGTATTATTTTAGATTCATTTTATAATAATGTACGTTCCTCTCATACCTTCATTAATAACTTTGATATTAAATTATTTAAGTTTTTACAAATGTTGTTTTGTTTCTTCCTGTATCTTAGTTAGGACCATGGGGTCGTTACATCAGTACAGACCATGTAGAAGGGGACTCTTGTGTCATCACTTGGAAACGGTCCCAAGCCTATAACCATATATATTGCTTTGAAGGTCACGAATCGACAAAATTAAACATATATCCAGCACAGAGTATGGGGTGTGTACCTGTGATTGAGAACTTGCCCTTGGAAACTCTCAACATTCCCACCATATTACGATATACCGGTATACACTCAAAGGATATAAAATGAGAAAAATATGCTCCTAGAGGAGACCACACCCCACCCATATATATACTGGAAGCGAAGGGATATGCTAAATCATGTCATTTACCAAATGCTAGTTATTTTTATATATTTCACTTTGGATTACAGAGAATTTGATAGTTAAACAAACAATCGGCCAGCGTGAAAAGAGTACAAGCGTCACTGACTTATACGTCTTGAAGAAACTGTGGAATGAGGGAAAAATTGTGTAATTATGCACAACAATCTTATAATATTATTCTGCTTGGAATTTTATTAAAACTACACTACCATGTGAATAATAGCATAGTCATATCAGCAAAATCAAACTCCCATCTGAAGCTCATAGCGCAAAGTTAATCATATAGTTCATCTACGACTGTAACTCAAACGCCATTGAAAGTGGTTTAATTAAATGCAAGCTTACCTGAAAACGTCTAAATGTGTCTTTTATTGTTCTTGGTATTTTCATTAATGGTTTGATAATAGATCATCTTTATCATTTTGTATCAAGGCTCCAGCACTCCAATCCCCAAGGATAGTGCGATTAAACTGTGTTTATTATTCATGCAGCATGACCTAAGGTCATCTCACACGATATACTTGCATGATCCAAAGTTTAAGATCTTTGACACTTTTCATGGTTGGACTATAGCTCGTAAGATTTTTAAGCAATTAATGTTTAGAATAGAGTGTCTATTACCACTAATAAGCTCCTGTCTGCAAATATAAGGACACATTCATCTGAAAGCTATTTACTTGTCATGGTTTTTACTTTAAATCATTACAAGTAGCACCGTAATGTAAAACATTGTACAAGTTTTCATCTTGCCTTATTTTGACTTTCTTAGTCTTAACTATGGTCACAATCCATTATGCATATATTTCCTGTAAAGTCGTGAAATAGAGACATGAAACTGGATATACTCTTCTTCATGATAATCTGACAGTATTTCATATACCACTTGCAACTTGCATGGTTCTATTTAAATGTAAAGGTATTCAATTTTCGTATCAAGACAGTAACTCTGAAGCTGTTTCTCAATTCAAGCTCAGGGCATGAACCCTTCTGGTGTCATGCTAAATTATGTTATGACTAGTGACGCATTTTTACGACCATCTTAAATTCAAAAATTATATAATCACTACATCCGTCTTTACGTCTGTTATCATTTGCTTGTCCGACCCATATATTTGTTACAGCTGGAGGGATTTCATGAAATTATGCCGAAGTATATGTCATGAATAGACATTGTGTCACATATCATATAATTACCCCCTCTCACCTGCCTCTGCCATGAGGTTAAGATTATAGAAAGATAAGTGAAAATGTATTTTTTATATTTTACACTTTCTGTACAATAACGTTTAAACTACTTAAGATATTTTATTGACACTTTTAACATTAATATATGATAATTAGAGATAAAATATCCATGACTTCGGTCTCATCCAGGGAATATATAAATCAGTGTAAATGTGCAGGTATAATATTTGAGCCAATGAGGGTATTTTCATGCAACTTTTGCCTGCTATATCTTTGGACTTGATTGTGTCACATGTGTTCAGTCATACCAGCTGCCAACACGAATAAAGTAAAAAACAGGGGAAGTCGCTGGCCAGTTTCCTTATCTAGGCTGTCACATTTTAACCTCCTGATATACTGTGATTAACTTTATTTAGCTCGACATCATGCAACTGGCAAGTTTTTGTAGATCTAAGGTCAAGGTATTCGGGGAAAGGGGCACGAGATGGGCATATAATGTGATTTTAGGTACTCTTATTACTTAATATAAAACAGGAATGAATATTTCTTTACCAAATGCCCTAATTATACAGACTGTCACTTTACATATGGCGCAACAAAATGTTCTGAGAAACTAAAATTTCCAATGGAAACTTCCCCTCATTCTTGAACTAAAATTCTTATAAACATCTTGTTTACATCCTAAACATGACAAACGTCCTGTCGACAAACTCCATTAAGCACCATCAGTCCAGAGCATGACAAATGTCAGGTACACAATATAAATTAAATATACATAACATTATTCAGGATGATCTTATCATCAATCCATGTGACACTGATATGAAACTCTGAGTGCTTTTGGTATGTGCATCGTAGCCACAAAAATTATAGCATGCAGCTATAGCGGTAATGTGTTAATAATGTATAGAGTGAAGAGCATGCTGGCATGCTACTATACTATAAATTTCTTGTTGAATAACTATCTAAATATCCAATATGTTTTTATTCCAAAGAACGATTCACACGAACGTATTTGTGAAATAGGCTAATAAGTTGAGGAGCGTTCCAACCGTTGGAAGCTTTATCGAATGCGAGCCATGACGTGTACAATATTGTACATTGTACATTTAAAAGCAGTCATGCATGAAATTGTGAAGTGACAGAAACATTACAATAGTTTGTCCTTTTCTGAAGCAAAGGTATCTGCAGAGAACTAGAGACTGTCTGCTAAGGGAACAACACCATTTGTTTTGGCGGGGGGGGGGTCACCTTGTATTTTCTTTCAAACCAGAATATTTTCTATTACCTCAAGATAATTAATTCTTTTCAATGAATATAATGATACGATAAATTTCGTGTCACCAAATCAGAACAACGATTTCTTGAAGATATTGTAGGACTGGAAATGTGTAATTTTTGGGATAAAATAATCAAGCCACTATCCCCTTTCTGAACTTTTAAACGGGCAGTATCTGCTTTTAATGAAACAAAGAGAAAAATCTCTGGACCCAGCTTAACCAGCAAATTACTATTATTCTTGTATAGTTTACCTTTATTTCAATATTGACCTGGTACGACATACTTGATTCTTTTCAAGTATGTTTCATTAACCGCAATACAATTAACTTCATTTCCTGAAAATAAGTCGAGTTGAGACCTGCTCAAATAGTTCCCTTTATACTTGCATATAATAAACTGGAGGTATATGGGATTTACTTTGTTCGTATGTGGGTCCATCTGTGTTCCATGTCTATGCTGAAGTTCCTCTAGAGATTCATTTTGTGAATTTGGCATTATTTTGTGTTTACCATTTAGATAAACAGGTACATGACTGATCCTTTTATTATTTTACAAGAGCGATAGAAAGAAACTTTGATAAAACCCTCAAAATACTGAGCTTGATTCAACAGGAAGTCACTGCAGGGAGCTCCCTGATTCGCTCGAATTATGTGGCTTAGAACAGGTTACATGTAGAGTCAATTCCCAAGGTTTTCTCACAACACAACGAGGTACTCAGAATGTGCTGAAAATGCATACATCAATTACATTTACATACAATCTCCCGAAAAACAAAAAACCTCTAAGACAAAATATCTAACAGCGACTCTGCCCAACCAGTTCAGGTATTGATTGTGTGTAGAAAAAGACGTACAGGGAAGGGCAGGCCAGGCGTGGTCGCTTCTTGACCATCCGTCAAGAGTTGTGAAACAGGGCATGTCTCGTGATCGTCGTCTGTACGCCACCAAGTACTTATGCACATATCGTGAATCAGCCTTTAAATCTTCATTCTTACACGCTAGGGGATTTGGTCTACTTTAAATTTCTTTGCCGTCGAAAATACGTTACCATTTGCTATCAAAGGAGTTCTGAATCCAGTAAGATGTGTGGAGCAGCAGTGGCAAAATGTTCGAAGACTAGAATTGATTTATACATTTTAAATTTTATGCTAATATCGCAATTTCAAGCAGCTATAAATGGCATAGGGCATCCACTGTTGTTACTTTTCTCTGTTAACTTCAAGTTAATCCAGCATGACAGATTAGTTCGGTTAAAATCTTCACTTGAATTTGTACTGGTAAAACTTTCATGCATTTCTAAAATGATTATTGTAGTATTCCACCCTCTTCTTTTTTTTCCATCTTGAGGGTTGATCAACAGCAACTCTGCCAAGATGGCATTGTTTATACCATTGATCGAGAAAACACATTAACAATAACGAAACTATTTAGCTAAAGATGATCTCCCCTCCGTCACCCCTCACCCACAAGCTCAAGAAAAACCTGTCCTATTTTAGCGGTTAACAAAAAGCGCATTGTGCATGACTAAAGTATATGTTAAAAAATGTATAAAGCAATGAAACATTCATGGCTCAGGTGGGTTTATCTTAAAGTACTTCACATGAACATGGCAAACAAAGACTCAATGTAATTGTGATTGTAAATCTATCAAATTATAGAAACGCTTTATGGAGTTTCTTGTATCCATACTCTAGTATCTCTTTTACGTGATTGTTTAATAACGCCGTCTTGTTTGCTTTGTTTGCTCTGGAGAACGCGATGGTCAAATAAATGATTTATGTCACCATATTTAAACTTTACCTATTATTAAATTCCTTTAAGTATAAGTAGACAACGTGCACGTATTGTGGTGTAATGTAAATGGTGGCAGGCGGAGAAAAACACAAAGGAAAGCAAAATATAAGAAAAGAAATAAGGGAAAGAGAACAGTAATAGAAAAAGTAACATATGAAAAATGGAAAAGATAAAACGTACCAGAATCAAGAAAACAAGAATGTCTGAATGAACTCAGGTGCAAATGAAAAGCTATCATGAATAGAAACACATACGTTTATATATATATATATATATATATATATATATATATATATATGTATATATATATATATATATATATATATATATATGCTATATATATATATATATATATATATAGGAGCGCATGTATGTTTGTGTGTGTGTGTGTGTGTGTGTGTGTGTGTGTGTGTGTGTGTGCTGATTACATTTTATTTTCAAATGAATTGGTAAGCATCAGTGTTTGTGCGCAAAAGGTAAATAACTATAAATGTTCTTTCAAAGCTTACATATGTTTTCTCACCCTGGGTCCCGATATCTAATTAACCAGATGCAGATTTGTATTATACAAATACGCATGATACCCTATTCAGTTTTCTATACCCAGTTTTGCTAATACGTCTACTGATTAGATGGTTTAAAAAAATTATGTATCAAGAACAAACTTTCTGTCAGTACAATTGTATTCCCTAAAACAAATGTGAAGGGGCCTATGGTGTCCTTATCCGTTAATTGGTATGTCAATCCAAGATTTGTGCATCATAATAAAATTATATATTGTAAAAGTAGGTGAGGAGGGGCATTCGTTTTTTACCTTAACACGCTTCCTTTATTAACTTTTAGCTACATGTTAAACAAACTTCGATTCATGTGTACCATTTGTCATTGTCTACCGGAAAGTAATGCATACATGGAATACTTTATCCTTAAATGCACATCAACGCACTGAAACGCAACAAGATGATTATGATTCATACTAATATTCAACGAATTATAAGATAATAATCTTTCTCAGCATGTAAGATCGACCACTCTGTTGGCCTTAGTTGTTAGAGCGTCCGCCTCAGATACAATAGTTCTCGGGTTCGAACCCCTACCAAGTCATACCAAAGACTTACAAATATGGTTCTCGCAGTTATCTCGCTTTGGCGCTCACCATTAACAGGTTAGTGTTACGGCCGATCGGCCCGGTGTGCGGATAATGTGACTGGGTGTGACATGACGTAACGTGTCTGCGGCGTGATGCCCGAATGCTAAACATGACTATAAACTACCACACTGCAGACATTGTAGCAATATGCCTCACATTGTTAAAGCTCCGATAAAAGTCAAAACACACACACACACACAGCATGTAGGTTCACTCTACATTATCACTCATTCGCATGTAGGATACAGCAGTAGCACTTTCCGCTTCATCTGGTGTATAGTTGTACCTATCTAGATACCTCGACTTTATCATCGGAATCAGTTGATACTGCTTGTTAAGTGAGAGTTAAATGTTGGTTTGTCATTAGGGTGTATCTCCTGTGCAAGAATACTTACACCAGCGGCTATGTTCCAACCTTTACTAGGGAAGCGTGTGTGACCTAGAGAGTATAACCGTTAGCGGCGAAGGCAAGACGATTGTTACCGTAATCCGCAACACATAATCTCAGTCTATATTTTCTTGTAGGATTCAACGATAACTCTTTCCGCTCTGCATGGACCCAGCAAGAGAGCATGTATCCGTCAGTGTCACAGATTGATTAAGTTGTTATCATTATTATCTCACCACTACCGACGAGCCGCAGCAATGACATTATCAGAACAAGGTTAACGCCAATCTCAATTCTAGACCATCCTGGTACATCTGGACCCTACGGTGAAAAAACATGTAATGCCTGTCAACATCTGATAGAGACAAACTCATTTTCTCCGTCATGAGGTACAGGAGAGACTCGCAAAGTACGGGAGCGATCTTAGGCAGATTGCAGAAGAACAAAAATGATCCTCAGAAAGGACCAGTCTCTAGGAAATAAACCAAACCGGATTTCAAGTACAACACGTTACAGAGACTGCTACTCTCGCTTTCCGACTTTGTAGACACACTAGATACTGCCAAAGAGATGTCAACACCCATCGACTAACATCCATAGTGTCGCGAGACTGACGGAAGCCTACTCTTTTTCCGTTCTTATATTTCACTGTTCTTTGTCTTCTTATTCATGCTATCTGTTTTTCATTCAATAAAAGTTTCTCTTTTTTATTTTATTTCTCTCTTTTATTCTGTATTGTCTCGTTCGTGTGTTGTTTCATTTTATGCGAAGCGCCATTGGTCAATGACTTGACAGTGTGTGTTTGTTTCTTCAGCTTTACTTAGTTCAGGTTATCGTTGTTGCGGTTTTAAACAACGTGATTGGTCAAGTTCATTAACGCAGTATTGTTTACCATACAAAACAACCCAAGATTACCAATTTTATGGTCACATCCAAACTGACGCAGATCTATTGTAATTGGTCTCTCCGACAGTCCGTCTATACGTCAGTAAGCGTCTGCTCGTCATTTCAATAAGTGTCCTTTGTAACCAAATCTAACTCTACATTGACTGACGGAGTATGTTACATATTTGGTGTGATGTTTCACGAGGATGAGTACATGACCATAAAGTTAAAGATTCTTGACTTTACCCTTGGTGTAGGATTGGTCACATTTGTATTATGCAGAGTTCTTATATTCCATCTAAGCCTACTGAAGGATAATAATAGTTGATATATTTACGAGGATGAGAAGATAGCAATTACGGATTCGAATACTGAATGACACCCAGATGGTGTTTATTTTTTAAATGAGTTTGTTCAGGCTCATAAATTTAAAAAGTGCTGATAGTTTTGATTGATTACATCTATTATTATCTATTGTTTTTGATCTTTGGTGTGTGGTATAATACCTTTTGTTGTTACTGTTGGTTTGGGGTGGGATTTTTATTTTCTACTCGTGCTTCTGTTCAGCTATGTTTGTTGTCAAGAAAGACATTGTAGGTGTGGCCTTGGCCAAACAAACTCTTAAAGAGAAACACTAATAAATGAATCGAAGTACTTAAAGAGGAATCTTACAAGTCGAACTGATAAGTTTAAAAACAGAGCAATAGGCGGGTCGTGCATGAATAAGAACAAAGATCGGTCAAATATCTTAGATGTTGTGCTGCCAATATTTTGACATATTATTACTTGAAATGTTACTTATTTCTATGTCGTAAAATTATGATACGCAAATACTCTAGTTCGCATTTGATGTGTTCCTAAGACATTCTTTTTTTTTTGTTTTAGATATAAAGAATATTAGATCCGAAATGACCTCAAACTGGTAACTAGTAATAAAATATAAACATGTGCTAGTTTGATCTTACATTGGGTAGCAAGAGTAGTGATTTTTGCAGCTGGAAAGATGTGCATCGTTATGGCTGCAAGGAAGAACAAGGGAGTCTCTGACTAGATTACTTCAAATTTGTGTCAGAGTATGGCCAACGATGTTCATTCCTTTGTATAGTTATGAAGAAGGGTCTGCAGGTGAAAATAACGACAATCAACCCATCTGTAATATGCAGCTTCAAAAAGCATGTACCAGCGGAGAACATATAATCCTAGATCACATTTATATTGGTTCAAATATACTTCTGAGTGTACCCCCTCATCTCCGAGAAAATTTTATATATGTATGTCTGTATGTGTATGTGTGTGTGTGCATACCGAACCGTACATAAAAATCAATACTTTCCTTTTGTTCGATCTTTACCAATACATTCAACAATTAGGCGGTAATGAAAACATACAAGGGCAACAACTTTCTCTAAGTACAATCGTATACCCTGCAACTAATGTGGAATTGACCTGTTGAGTTGTCCATAACAGATAATTTGTTGTCCGATTAAGGTTTGGGTGTCAGTATCGACATTCATATATTTTACAAGTGCGTGAGCAGAGCATTCATTTGTTGTCATCTTTAGATCCATGTGTACAATGGTGTCAAATGGAATACTTTATATCTACAATCACAACGATACACTGAATTGCAAAACGATGGCTAAGATTTGATATGGAGAGGTCGGATTATAACTTTCCCATTGTTCAACATGTTGCTGTTCAAGATTCTACAGTTGTTGCTCACTCAGTGAAAAGTTGCAAGAAACATTGTGTGACTTTTAAAAGCAATTTTTATTATACAATCACAACATAGTTGACGTTCTGGTCGGTTGTTTTTAGATATCCTACCTACCTTGAACACACATCTACTGCTATGAGTGGCTAGACCTGCTTACTAGCCTACGATTGGTATTTTACTGTCTGCACACTGACAAGTACTTATCGGAGGTGTACATGAATCACATCAAATTCAAAGGCAGCACAAGAACAAACACCGAAATCATAAATATATGCAAATATTTTATTATTAAAAAGGAATAATTGAAACGTGGCATCATAGCCACAAGGTGACATTTACATATTTACAAAATTTACTCCTGTAACCTAAAACATCTCACTTCCGCGTGAGTGCGAGTCATGGCTCACCCAACGTGTGTATGTGAGGGAAAGCTTGTCATAGCCTACCGTGAATCGATGGTTTTCTCCAAGGTCTTCCAGAGTTGTTCCTTGTACCGGCCTTCATATATAGCATGTTGTCACTTGCCTCCTACGGTATTATTTCTAACACCGGAGAAGGTGGACAATTAAAATTTAAATAGCTCTGAGTCCCCAGGCAGCAATGCCGACGGTCTAGATGGATAAATTACTCAAGGTGAAAGGTATAACAAATTGATAAAATATATCAAATATATTTAACTATTTCATCCACAAATTTCTCAACCGCAATTTCTTTCGAACAAATACAAACAATGATTTTTTCACAGTTGCCAATTACTATTTCATCATATGAATTTAAGATCTTAAATGAGAATGTTTCCATTGAGTGTTGTCTCTGTTACTCATCTGTTCGACTCTTGTTTCTCTTTTGGTACTTCCGGTACACTTGAATACGTGCTCTCCTGTCGCTTCCGGATCCATCCTTCCGGCACTTCTGGTACTCTCTTCCACGCTTCCTTCCTGCATTACGCCTCCACACAAACTGATGGCATCATAATAGACCTCCCACTTGCTCTCAACTTGTCTTTTTTCTCTCCGATCCTCGGGTGTCGCCTCTCACACCCACCCGGAAAGCTTCCTCAAGAAACCTTTGTCCGCAAATCTAAACTAGAATTTCCCTGAAATTCCTTCCCACCATTTAACTAGCGCAAACTCGGAGTATAGTCTAATGCCTCCCATCTTCTCTACGATCCACATCTGGCGACGTTCGCACCTGTACTGGCGGGAAAATGGACTTAGGACAAATTGTTTATTGAGACACCGCCCTAGATTTGAATTTCTCAGTTTCGATTGGATACGGTCTGGTCTCTTTGAAAACTGCCCTGGGGTAATTTATCAAGTGCCTATTGCTCTCGAGTTTCTGGTCCCAAAAGCCCGACCTTGAGATCACTGACTGAATGCAAAACAAACGGAGAAGTCTATACCTGGTGGCAGAATTCCTTTGTATTTAACCGAGAACGGGTCGTTGCGTAATGATCAAATAACAGACAGGCAGTTTCCTGTGTCCAGAATCGGTCTAAAATCGTAATCTTACATAATACGTATTGACATTATCCCAGGTGTTCTTAACTACGAGTTAACTATCAGAAGATATGTGTATACATGAATCATGAAGCATCAGCAAATTTTCCCCACAACGTGACACATATCATGAGCTGAAAACTGCGTAGACTCAACGAAACCAAACCAAACCTAAGAACCCAAATTGTGCATGTTTCACTATTAGTGTCGTTAAGAATAAATAACTATATTTTTTCGGTCGATGTACCTATGACATGTTGTTTGCTACTTTGTTAATAAGAATATATTGAGTTTCTAATAATTGGCACATGCTGTTTATTCCCTCTTCTGACTTATTAAATTTGAACAACTGTTCAAAATAAATAAAGGGACATCGATTTATTCTAATCATGAGACGAAAGAAGTAGAAATGAGCGCTGTTACTTCCCTTGAAAATTTTTGTGAATAGAAATTGTTCTTGAATGGGTAACTGAACAAATATTTTCTCTGAATCTAATTGATTCTTTTTAAAAATATATTGTGTTCGGAAATAAAAGAGAAGAAAAGGCTGAAAAAAACACAGTCATCGTTCAAATTAAAGTACGTTCGAGTGATATTGGTATTTGCTTTTGATTATAAAATAGGAGCCCGATTATCAGTATCTAGAAGGTTGTGTCCGTTCCTTTTAAATAGCTATTAACCATTGTACTTAGTCCAGATATATAATATTTCGTCTACTATCTAGTCCAGATGTTATATTTGTCATTTTGCCTTGTTACATTTCAAATTCTATTTTAATATATTTTCGTTATGATTTCAAGATTTAAATGTAGAATTGATGAGTTTGTCTTCTCGTCATTCATGTTGCGTTTAATTAGAAGAGGGCAATACAACAATAATAAATCTTTACCTCACCGGAGATTTTTCAACCAGGACAATAACCACGTTTTTGAAAATCAAAAGGGACATAGAAAAATGCGCTTGATGAAGACCAGTAGTAAAATTTCACATGTGTATATGTTAAGGTTCATGTTCATACAATGAATCAACTGGATGTACATTCTGGCTAGGCAATTTTTTCTCATTTACGTTCTGTCATGGAAAGTAGTGGGAAGAAATTGAAAACCTCTTTTTATTTTCTTTCCTCATGTGACCGTATATCCCCTAAACTTAGCTACTTATAAATACCACAAAAAAAAATGTTGCTTCATTATTGTTTGGACAGGTAAAGGTATGACATTGACACCTGTAACGGGAATATGGGAATGCGTAGTTTATAGTTGGACTTGACCTGCAAGGGAGTATATATGGTATATTAAATTTAGGAAGTTCTGTGAGATCTGATTCTTTTTAACAGAGATCGTGAATGTTCATTGATGCAATACGCAAACAAACTGTCCTCGAGATCCACTTATGACATATATCGAATAAACTGAAATAAACAGTTACAATAATGTTCTTGGTTACATTCCTTTCTGATTTAGATTTTGCATCACAATGCAACCATTTTTACAAATATCACCAGGGAAAATCAAACCACATATAATGCATGTTTGTAACCTGTGCGAAACTGAAACCAAGCAGTGAGATAATGAGATGAAATGGTATGAAAGTCTGAGGAATGTTTCCCCACTCTGATACATGTACATCACTGGTCTTGAAAATTTGTCACAGGAAAAGACAAATGTGTGCGTTGCTCTTACACGTTGGTATACTTTTCGCATTTTAAAAAGGAGGTCAGATTTAGCAAGCCCATCGTCCAAACTACAATCTTGTTAATTGCATAATTACTTTTTGACTTAAAATCTTCCTACGTCACCCTTATTTACACTACTTAAAATCTTGCTAATCCCACACCTAAAATCTTGCTAATTCCACCCCTATCTACATGCCGTAGGATAACTGCTGCAATGAGACATATTATCTAGACATTATATATCTCTCAATCTGACAGCTCGGTTCACCAATAGTCTATATCAAATATATTGCAATATACGATACAATAGATCAATACAAATTGGTTACGTTTAAATCAGTAAATGCAGTAGCTGTTAAATTAGTATCATTAATTATCAACATACAGAAGACGAAAATGCAAATTGATACAATATATATTAATATTATACCTCAGTCATACACTTAAGTTTCGTCTTTGTTCCTTGACAACTGAGCAATACATAAAATGTGATATGTACCATCCGGTCTATTTCTGCATATAAGTTAAACACTTCTAAATCGCTTCTCTTCACATCCTTCACAAACGGAGTGATACTCATTCGGTATAATGTTATAAATAGTGCAAGGTGCCTAAGGGCATAATGACACTCAATATATGTCAACCACCTATAAGCCCACAATAAAAGGTAAAAAAAAAATTATGACGTAGTACACTTTTTTTGTTTCCATGTAATACATGTCGGGCATTGCCATTCAGTGGGCCAGATAATTAGTGTCACACTGTACTTGTATCTTGCAAGTTTGTGATGCATGGACACTTGTTTGCATCAAAAGGTGCATATCTGGAAAAATCCCCATGAACATTCGCCCATCTTTTTACTCCTTAGCCTCGGAGGATTGGAAAGTAATATTGGCTTTGTTTGCAGTATCAATTTGTTTTAAAGTTATATATGCAACAAGTACGTGATTTGAATTGACAGATTGATCAGATGTAGCGTGTCTTAACCCATCCATATCTAGTGCAATCAGCAAGTTCAGGATTTTTGTCTGTTTTACGGATCCTGACATGTGCAGAGACAATGAAAGTAAAATATATTTTATAAGCAACTTGTCTGCCACTCTAACAGCTTAGAGTAAGTGAGATTACGTATATGATTATTAAGGCAGTGATCATCATTTGAATTTGTGTTCGTATCATTTATGTGCCAGTTGTTTTAAGATCGGTGCAACCAATATTATCAACATCAGAGCAGTTTATGATAAAACACATGCTTAGAGGTTTATTTATGTTATCTGAAGGAGGATTCCTTAATTTTAAAACAAACATTACCGTGTGACACAAGCATGCTCCTCTACAATTTTCATTTCAGATAAGTTTCCAGATAAATATTACGGTGGTAACCTGCACTGACGAAAAAGGAGAAATTTTACCTTTTGTTCAAAATTGAAAATGTAGTTTAAACCCTAGAATTACCTTTGTAGCCATTTGAAAAAGATAACAAAACATAAATATGTATCTCAATAGCTGGAAAATTGTCTTGCTTTGAAGAAAAAATAATTATCCAGAGATGAACCGGTGTACCTGTAATTCGCGCACATCTTTTCTCCACCCAGTTTAGTAAATGTCTGAGACAAGTTAACAACTCCTTATGGAAATTGAAAACTTATACAGCTTCCGAGTTGTAATCACCTTTCCTTACCTTGAAAATTATAAAGCTTGCCAGAAGGTTATATACAGGGTAAAGCAGGACATCAACATCAGCTAAGATATCTAAGCCATGAACTTCAATCTCCTTTGGATTCGTTTTGAAATTAAAACAATTTTTTTAGATACATAAAATATGAATTCACCTCTTGTTACCAAAGAACCTGAGGCAGTTTATGCACGGATGCATTTGCACCTTCTACACTTCCCCTTGATATCAGCATGCCTTAACGTAAAAACCAGTGAACAGGAGTAGTTAATGAGCAAGAGATCACAAAACAACCTACCTTTATGTGACACCCATTTGGTTTATTTGGGTGTGCCCGATTAACATGTAATGTAGGTAACAAAAACCCAGTTTAAATATGTGACGTAACTGATTTCCTATACGAGCTGGACATGCACGTTTTGTAATAATACGTTAAAATAAAGTTGTAATTTGAACACAGACACCATTTGCATGTAGTGTTCAAAATCCCAGTAAATGGGTCATAGTGACCCCATTTTAAGTGTTGTCCTTATAAGATGCGTTTTAGTGTAATTGTTATCCTATAAGGCGTCATAACTGGAGCACAGACACCGTATTTCAGTGTTGTTAAGAATCCTAGAAATGTATAAAATGTTTTAATTCTAAGATGCGTTTTAAGTGTAAGAGGTATTGAAATTAATGCCAATTCATAACTGCCACGAATTTGTATGCATTAAATAGCACGTCACAGGTGACCCAGTATTGGTGAGCGACACATATAAATCTCATTCCAAGATATACAAAAACGTTTCTTTTAACACCGATGTCCAAGAAAATAACCTCTGACAAAGAGAAAGAACGCATTTTAAAGCATCTTTGAAGCAATCGAGATTCGAAAGTTATATTAACCCTTTTTTGTTTGAAACATTCCATCCCAAGCTTTACTTCAGCTGATGTTTGGTTATATTAGGTTAAATGTCAGCATTAAATCACAGATAAACAATTTAAGCAATTGTTCATAAATTCCAATTGTTTGTGCAACGTACATTTATCCCAGTATGCAAATACAGTGCTTTCTAAACATAAGATTCAAATCTATTTGCAATTTGCAGTTTAAATTATGTTCAGATATTTTTATCCTATTTTCAATAAAATTATGAACAGTACATTTAATTTCAAAAGTGAGGGCCTGACGGGGGCTTTGATTCTTTTCAAATAAAAGACTTCTGGGCCACCAATCGCTTGAAAGAATATTCTTGCTATAATTTAAAAACATAAATAATTTGTTATATTCATTATACTAGATGACAAAATAAATTATCTTGAGGGAGCAGCAAAATTCTGCGTCAAAGGAAATCCGCGGCGTACCCACCTCATCCGACTAAAATACATAGTTTCTCCCTTAGATGGTCATTTTAAGTTCTGCAAAGAAGCATCATTTGACACTGTTTTTCTTAAAACTGAAATACATTTCCAATTGGTTGATATAAAGTATCAATATTTGCTACTAGGGCTTTAATAACTGGCATTACTAGAACATGTCATGTGGGACATTACTCGAAAGTTTATAATGTGAAGTGGTTTTGGATAAGATATTAAATATTAAATTATGTTCCTCACCCGGATGTCATTAAAATCAAAAGACATACATTCGCTTGTAGATCAGGCCATCATAAATAGTTCTTTCAACACTTCATTAAATGTTTGCCAGTGTATTTTTGGGGAGATATATACAATATATTTTATACCTGGTTGCGATGGAGGCTGAATGGCTGTTTCGGAAGCCATCAATAACCAACTTACTTAAATTATCGTTGAAATGTTTGAACAAATATGGCTGTTTTGCTATTTGCCAAACTGTTCATTTGGCTGTTATGGAAACAAATATTATGTCACTCACCAAGTTCATACAGTACAGATGATAAATGAATAATATCCTGCACTGTATGTGTCATGTCTCACTTTCTATGAAGTTGCTAGAAATTGGAACACCCTTCATATTCAAAGCTTTGTTCACAAATACGTTAATGTCAGGACATCTTTGATATCAAAGTGTGTCTCATATTGAACGTATGGAAAGAATGTCATTTTAAACTTATGGAAAGTTCATGAAAATTTCGCAACAAAGGTGGCCTAGGCGCACATTCATAAAACACCCAAAATCTGAGATCGGTATCAGGTGGGTTCATACTAACAGCATGTAAAATATTCCGTTAAAGTCTACAGTTTTAATATTAAAGGTGGCACCAAAATAACGATGTGACAGCCTTGCGGTTTGAAGTAAAAAGAGTACCACACATCACATTACATGCATAGTTTATGCCCCTTTTCATATCAATGACGTTGTCATCAAAATAAATGAAGTGTTTTCAAAATGACAACCTGGATAAGGAATCAGTCCACTGACTTCCCTTTTCGCTCACGCTAACCTTCGAAACAGAAGGTGACTATGAATACAGCAGACACTGTCAAATCCGGATGTAGAACAGGTTTATGAAAATATCTTAATTCCTTCAAATGTTATACGTGTACATGGATAGAGACCAACATCTATTTATTTGGTAGCTGTGACCTTAACCTTGAGAGTGAAACTATTGTTATAGTTTGGGACACACTCTCTAGTTATGATATATCGGTGATAAAAGTTTCAGCAAAATATATTCACAGTAGTACAGAAGTTGTCCTCCAAAAGATGTTACTGATGGCAGAACAAAGCAACTCTAGTCCGAATAGTAATAGCAAAATGTTTCTTCTGAGCGCTGCAAAATTTTAAAAATTAAAGTGTTTTATGGAGATGGCTGTCTATTGTATACCCGTGTTTGATTACATCTTTGAGGTAAAGGTATCTATTCTACTACCACCACCCACCACCCTTGGCGTCAGTGTCGGCACATATCAAGACATATACATATGTAAAGCTTCATTGGTCCTAGACAATGGTTTGGAATGGGACTGATAGCATCTAACTTTGAATGTATATGTATATTGTTGGTACATGCTTGGTTAAGATTTTTAATTTCCCTCATTTTTGTTGCTACCTGACTATATACTGCTATACATGGAATCATGACCTGGGTGAGCGGATGCATGTGGACGAATACTTCACCCTCATCACAAAAGTAGGTTACGTAGCCATTGTTTCACACTAAATAAGGGAGGCTTTTAGTAATTTTTCTTTGAAGTTTACTTCTCCTACTAGAATAATCAAGCCAGATGAATGTATGTATCTCAGTAAGTATCACACCCTCACTATAAGGAAGTTCACTGTGACCTAGAATCATGATACTAGATGAGCATATGCGTCTCTGTTAGTTTCAACCACTGGAACAAATGAAGGTCACTATAACCTATATTTCAAATTTTACTGGCGATGTTTGCTTAGCTCGAGATCAAATATGGCGTTTACTATCCATCCACCCACCCCATAACTGGAATCATGCATCTTGAGTACTACACCTTCATCACGAAAAGTAAGACACTGCATCCCATATTTCACGCTTCACTGACTTTGGTTTAATCCTGAGGAATGTGCATGTTAGAATTATCAAAACAGAATTATTGAATGCATCTATTTTTGTAGCACAACCTTACAAGAAAAGAAGGTCATTGTGACCTACGTGTTACATTTTGCTGGCTTAAGTTAAATTCTTGTGTTTTGTACATGACCCCATAGATATTTTATAGGCTGTATACATAACGTTACACCTAGAAATATCTAAATTGGTGACTTAGTACATTTTGACAGGCATTACACCATACTCACAAATTAGGTAACTGTGATTCATATTTCACTCTTCATTAACTTTGTCTTGTTTGATGTTTTTGTATTTTCACGCTTGAATCATTAAATGCGATGGTTGTTTATATCTCTTTTAGTACCACGCCTGTAAAAAAGTTTCGTTGTGGACTACACTTCGTATTTTGTTAGCTTAGGTTAGGGGTTTTATTTAGTTCAGAAGCACATACGGTGTTTGCATGTTGTACTACACATCCAGCATCACGAAACGGTGAAGGAGTGCATCTTGATGCATATTCCTTCATTTCAGCAATAGATCATTATTTATATTGGAAATTCACACGATACTTTCAATCATATATGCATATTATCCTACCAAGAATCGCGAATGTTCGTCGGGACATTCGCCTTGATAAGTACTACTCACTTATGCACAAGGTTTATGTGCCATTTAATTCATGCTTCAGTAACTCTAAAATTTTGTGTTTGAAGTTTATTCATTGGTCATTATTTAGATGTGAATCGTAAAAGTTTATAATTAGGTACATTTTTGTTAGTGCTACGCCATTGCAACTGAAAGAAAAGAACTACGACATATTTTATGCTTTACTAATTTGTGTTTAGTTCATGACCACATAGAGTCGTCCATACCATTTACGCCCTAGCCTATGCAGAAGGTCCTTTCTGACAAATGAAGATGGAAGTAGGAATCAATATATTTGTTCTTTGGTAAACGTTCTTTATTAACGATCATACTTAGTATATGTTTGTTAGATCACCTTCAATATAGGAATTAAAATAATGTACAGCATGCTTTTTATGTGAGTCCTCAGCTTGTTAAATTGTGTGAAGTAAGCTGTTACTCAGGGTTCCTCAAAGCCACAATTTAATTAAAAGCAGATCTCCACTGTCCTAAGTGAAGATCTGAGAGCGACTGCGTATGGGCCATGTTCTGGTTACGTTTGAATTAGCCAATGGAAATGCAGCTTTCAGAAATCTGAAAGTGAATCAAATCGTTAGGCACACATTCATGCTCTTGGCCATACCGCTCAGTCTCCAAGATGCTAAGATATAAGACTTATCTGATTGGCTGAGAAAATTAGTGATTATGGTAATAACATAGGTCACCAGAATATAACCCCTAACCGGTCGCTGTCAGATCTTCATTGGAAATTAGATTGTAATTTGATTGCTCAACGTCTGTGACTTTCAATCAGTAAAATCGAGCTTTTAGAGACGGAAAATGAGTATAGCTTCTTACACAGATTTTGACAACAATGATTTTAAAAAAATGTATCTCTGCTTTTTATCAATTCATTATTGTATCTATGCCTTGATATCACAGAAAAGAATGTTTCCTTTTATGTTTCCTTGAAATGCAATATCCTTCCAAACATTTGGCAAGCATTCTCTAAATTTCCTAGAAAAGTAAACGTAGATATTTGTATCCACTTGAATTAATGAGGGAATATTGCTAAATGTGACATTTTATTTATTTGTTAACTTTACATTCAAATTATACAACATGAACGTTCCGTTTCCGTTTCCGTTTCAAATTTTTCAATTTCATTACTTACATTTTTTTTCCAAATCTTTGGTTAGATTCTTGTGTCTTTCTTCCAGATGGTCAATGCGTTGCTGAAGAGAGTCAATCTTCTTCCGGAGCTGCTCCTCCTTCCGGAGCTGCTCCTCTTTGCTCTGAAAATTTTCATTGTGAAGATATTTCTGCTCGGCTAGACGTTTCCTCAAGATTTTTTGACAATGATCTCTCTGACTGTCCATTTCTCTCCTATATTTTTCTTTCAACTTTCTGACATTCTCCTCCATCTGACGTGCAACATCCTCAAGTTTTTCTTTCTGTTGGACCTGGCGATGTTTATCCATAAATACTCTCGCTGCTGATAAGGCTCTCTCTCTCCTTTCTGCAAAATTAGGGAGTCAACAGAGTATATATCTATATATCTATATATATATATGTATATGCTTATATATATATATATACTTAACCTTATATATATATACTATATATATATATATATATATATATATATATATATATATATATATATATATATATATATATATATATATATATATATATATATATTAGTAATAAAGCAAGAAATGAAAGATTACATGCAAAATTTGGGTAAAAACACATATCCAAGAAAAGTTCATTATATATATATATATATACCAACAGTCGAAAAGTGGGTTTCAATCTCGAACCCCATAATTATTTGCAAATGGCATACACCCATACAGTACATTGGCACAGTGCTAACCAACAGTGTAATCCAATTCTTTGTTATGCCATTGCCTATGTATGGTGTACCGTTGACATCAAGACAATTTCGCCCCATAGCTTCATCGAGATGTTGCGATATTGCAAAGTTGCCTTGATGAATCTATTAAGTTACGTTGCGAAGATAAGAAGCTTCGATGGCACGAAATTAGCAAGATACGAAAAACTACGATGCTAAAATCCTACGAAGCGAACATACCTACCTTCTATGAGAAGAATCGAAGCTGTGATTAGAAGATGCGAGATTACAATCTTGAAAACTTCTCATCATATTTTCAGGTCATCGTTATAAAATGTATCTAAAAGTACTTAATTCGTTTAATACATTTTGTGTACAACGAATTAGATAATTTTAATTACATTTAATGAAGCTGACCTACAAATTTATTGAGTTACAGATACAATAAATTTCACGGAGCTGTGTGGAGCGAGTTATATTATATCATTAAACATAGTAGATGAAATCTTAAATACTTTTCAAGTTTATGGTCGTATCGCGATAATTCATTAATTAAATAGTCACAATATTTATTTATTTATTTATTTATTTATTTATTTATTTATTTATTTATTTATTTATCTGATTCCTTTCCTGATATATTCTCTTTTTTGGGTACAGAGAAAGAGTCATCCAAAACAAGTCTCGTATCTAAATATTCGATAGCGCTTTTGAATTACCATTTAGACTGACCCCGATGCCCTGGTGTATGTATTAAACATTTTCAACTCGAACTCGCGGATATAGCCGGAACTATTACCTCCAACATTTTGTCCATACGTTAATGTATTTCTATACGTCCCTGTCAAAGTTCAATCGGGAAAGATGTGTTAATGTTGGCTTGTTGTTTCATCCGTATATGTTTTAAAGGAGGCGTCATGCTTTCTTTTCTATCACGAAAAAGACTTATTCCATACTATAGTATTAATGTGACGCTTTGCAGCTGGGGGACATATGCTTCGACTCTATGGTCTAAAACTAAGTAAGAAGAAAATCAAACCTAATAGGATTTTTAAAATTAAACAAACAATTTATTTCCCTAGAATACAAAGTGAAAATTTAAAAGCAATATTCATTATTGTGAATTAAATTATAACTAATCCTAAATGTTCTACCACAAGTCCGAAATTATAGAATATTCTGAAAGAATTACTCTTGAATATACTGATGTACAAATAGTCTTAATGTATCCCAATGATATACCCCAGAATATCTTTAAAAAAATTCATAACAATCCGAAAGCAGCGTTTTTGTCCAAAATGTCAATGAGTACTTTGTATTACAATTAACAATTTAAATAACTGACTCCACTCAAATCATCATTTATACAACAGTAAATGATTCCAGACCGATATTAAAATAGGAATGAAGACTTTGTTGACAAAACCTCTTTTATCTTCATACCCACTTGACAGAAGTCGTAATAGTATTTGCTGAAAAACAATCTAATCATTGTAATGGAAAAATTACGCACAAGTGTAAACAAGTTCGCTTCCAGAATATTTTAAGGTCATACTCAATGCTAGGTATTAAACTAAAATTCCAGTAACCATCTTACAGTAGTGACAATAGTCATGTACGCCAGTATTCTACCTTCAATCACGGACAAAGGTCAAGTACACAATATAAATTACATGCACATAACACATAGTGTTAACATTATTTCTCTGTCGCCTTATGGCACCAATCTAATCGTTATTTTTCTATTTCTAGAGCGTTTTACATTCAAGTAAACAAATTAGAATAATAGTTTGAGTGTTTAGATGAATGACTATTGAATAAATGTCCAGTGTCAATGTTTTTAAGTAGAAAAACGCTCCAAATAAGAGGTAAAATTTCCTCCACAGTATCAGGATACTAACTTTAGTTAGAATTTAATGTTGCACAATATGGAACAAAGACATTAGAAAATATGCACTTTATATCAACATCACAAATCAAGGAAAATGTTTCTGTCGTTCAATGACGAACGTGAGCCTGATATTCTGTCTAGGATAAAGGCAAAATGTGCAAAACTAGCCAGTTAGTAAAAATATGAGGTTTTCACAAGAAGTTGACTGTCGTCGTCTTGTGCCATACTTATCACATGCAATTTTCTATATGATTATAATTTTACAAAACGTTATTGCCTTCAAAGAAATGTGCAAAATACTTTTTGAACAGTCACGTATCCATCATTGCTATGTCCATTTGGTAAGGTCATAATGCTTACATGACAACTGGAACTACCACGGCCATTCTTTCATGCCAGAAGAAGGTCCATATACCCACACCCACGCCTCTTGTTAGGGGGGCTAGTAAGAAAGAAGGAGGAAAACAATTTCGCTGCTTACGATATGTTTTTAGATATGGACTAAATGAGTGTCAAAAGAGCATATTTAAGCTAATATTTGGTTGAAAAGTCACGTGTGTGTTCCAATGTTGGTGTTTTCATGGTGTTTCGTGCATCAACTGTACAGACTGATTCTTGGACTTTCAAAGCGCAATTCGATTTTACCAGAAAAAAGTGTTACACTCTTTATTGTGATTGTGACTTTGACCTTGGACTTTAGGTGTAGATTCCATTCAACTTTCTATTACAAACAACCTACTAGTTTGAGCGAAAACGTGTTTTTAAACAACAAATATCGCTTAGAGGACAGTTTCACATTTCAGGCCATACCTACTTTGAAGTCCGGCTCTTTGTCACTCATTATTTCCCCTAGGGAAATTTACCTTTGAAAATAGAGAAAAATGTGCACTGTAAGTCTGGCGTTCTTGAGCAAAAACGTTTATTTGTAAAAGTGCCAGCTTCTATGAATTTTTTACCCTTAAACAAGGAGTCATGTGTATTTTCCCCACCTCTAGGCACTGAATATATGACATTTCAACGGAGAAGCTGGAGCAAATATTATTCAGTTCACATGCATTATAATCTGAACTTCTATGTCGCGGATGGTTTTCACTTTGATAATTGCCTCTGTGAAGAATGACAATCAATATATCAAAATCAGAAGTATTGACAAATCGAACTGGCTAGCAAAAATGGAATTACACATCTGTTATGAATCTGTTCCGTGAATTCGTGAATTAAGCTTATTTGCAACATGAATCGCAATTCAGCCGTGTACATAAACACCATCTCTTCCATACGTGGATCATGGGAAATAGAATTAGGATCCACCTTATATTAATAAATTCCGAATTTGCCGTTCTGTACGTAATAATTGATAAGACGTTTTCATGTAAATCTTATTTTAACGCACCGCTCGAACATGGTGCCACTAGTCTCACCTCAGGCTCTCTAGATAGGTATTTATGCAAGAGTGAAACACAACTCTATCCGTCTAAAGTCGGACGGTCCAGAATGTAACATGACAGCTGGATTTGTCGCATTTTTGGCTTCAGCTCGCCGCATAGGTTGATTTCTGGGTCCCTGACGTTGTTTCTGTTTTCGTCTGCTATTCATCCCGTGAGTCGCTGACTGGATCTTGTTTCTCAGTCGTCATCGACTGGGTTCTATTCTAAGTTGCCTACTGGATTGTATTCTGAGTCGTCGTTCCATCACGATGAATAAAACGACGAACAGATACGAATAAATGAGAGAAGAGGGATCTTCAATAACAATATTAATTCTTGGAAACTACTGGTAAAAAAACCGCCTTGCTTTCTTGCAAAGCCCCTGTACTGGTCGAGGAAAGATCTAATTATCAACCTTTAGAGATCGTTAATTCAGAATTATCCTATTCGGCGATATACGGCGATATACAGACAAATACTATTGCTTCGGATGGTGGCTTGCACAAATTCAATAGAAGAGGAGATTTTTTACCTCTTGATTAAATTACATAACACCATTCCACACCAAACCACCATCGCAACGACAGTTGACCCGTACATATGCCAAATAGAAATGATCACGTGACCACAACCTAGGATACTATATTGCGCTACAAAGCCCTCTTACATTTAAAATCAAAACTTTAATTTTAATGAAACGGAAATTTTGTGTCCATGTGTTGATCTTATTACACAACCCACGCTTCTAAAGATTTGTTTTCATCCATAAGAATGCACAAAACAAGACATGTGAAATCGCTGTGAAAACAATTCACAAAAGCAGTTAGCTTGAAGTTCAAATGACAGCCATAATGCCAAAGTTGCAAGCGCATTTAGTCACTATTCCGGATCAGATAAGCCCAACATTGATATCATTGAACTTCTGCAATATTTATTGTCTTCTAAGTCGCTGTGTTTCCAGCATAAAATATCTAATTTCGCTCCTCCGTCAAACATTTATTATTATTATTATTATTATTATTATTATTATTATTATTATTATTATTATTATTATTATTAACACTTTAATAAATCTTCTGTCAGGTCGGAAGGTCATATGATGGACAGTAAAAAATTATTTAAAGACCCATTTTAAATTTTCTTAAAATTGTTGCATATGTAATCAAATTATATAACTGCATATCAGACAGAATTCTATTCAAAGAAATGTTTAACAAGCAGTGAAACAAAATGACTAATAAATTTATCAGAGAGAGTGAATAACATATTTTTAAATGCTGATAGAGTTCGAACGGCTAACGTGCTATGAAATGAAGCTTCTTTTCACTAATGTGTACTATTTTGTCTAATTATTTCAAACAACTTATTATATTAGTTATTGTTTCAGGGCAATAAATAATTATAAGTAAGACAACTTAACTAATATTTTCTATGATACGCGAAATCTGTGAACTATCAAAAGGAACAGACACTCTGTGTCAACAATTACACAGGGAACGTATTTATATATGGATTAGTCAAATTTAAAATTTGATTAGGTTGAAATAAACTAAAATTGGTTTACTGGATTGACCGGTTTACTCTCAAGATAAAAATTCAAAGATAGCACTAAAGAATGTTAAAAAATTGTGCTGCTGATCAATAAACCTTTGCAGAATACCTATTTGGAAAACACCATGCCTAAAAATACCTTTTGCCTAAAAATACGTTTTGCAAGAGAAACCAGTAATAGCCAATGGTTAATTTACACACATTACTATTTCATAGTACTGAAAGTAGTCCATATTTGCCCAAGTTATAAATATTTTAAAAATGTTTTTCAAGGATTTAGTTGAAATAATAACTTTGTTTTCCTTACTGCAAAAGCTGAAAAGTTTATTTGGTAAAAAATTACAGAAGCAATAGTTTATATATATTTTCTTCTGATTACAACTAGAATTTACGAAGAACTCACTCAAAGACTGAAAATCAACCATTAACATTCTAACTACTACACCAAATCAGATATGAGTATTCATTGTCTTCCTTAAGTTATTTCATATGGTCCGAATCAGTCTGGCATTTGGTCAGAATCATCTAGTAATTTTGCCTAAATCAGCCAGCATTCAGCAGAAGCAGGTACTTTTAAGGGCATTTTGATAACCTTGTGCAGAGGGTTTAGGATAAACTGACTGGAAAAGGCTCGGAGAACATGTCCGTACCATTTTGTTTAAGTATTCTGAAAATATAGAAGATAAAAATGTTTTTCAACTAATTTTCACTTCTGTAGAGGTACACAGGCGCTAATCATCATCAACGAAGCATAAGTAGTTTTGGTTTATCGAAAAGTGTGAATTTTTCATCTTTCAGCTTGTTCTCGAAATCTATTGATCTAATTCAAGCTCTTGGCGTGAAGGTTTTCATTTTTATACACTACGTTTCTTTTAAGATTGGAAATGATAAGCCTATATATAAATGTTGAATGCACCCTAGTATAATTCATCGTCAGTTAGTCAGTGACCAAATGTAATTATACTTCGCAATTAACATACACACCCAAATGCATTTTCTATTCTTGTAAACCGTCTTTATCCGTCACATGTTTTGTGTGTATTGATACGATCTAGATTAAAACAATCGGCTCAAATGATGATTCAATCTGCAAGGAGCCCGCATTTGTATGCAGATATGACTTTTGAAACGTTGTATAAACGTTTTCATATTTTTTTCCTATTACAAGGTGCAACCCATACCATGTTTAGCATTTAATAATCCCCGAAAGTGACCATTCTTATGGGTAGCATCTTTGACGTGTATCAGTGCCCAAAGAAAACCAAAAAGAGCAAACGCAATATTGACTACTACTTGTATTGTTATGGGCATATAGAACCTATGCATCCAAGTACGTTGGGGATGAATACGATACTGGTCGATATTGCTGATCGATAAATCAGGCCTCTGATTTTATTCGAATTTTCTTTTTGCAAATCTGCGCTGTTTTTATTTGTGCTAGTAACTGATTTTTCATTTTCTGCCAGCAGTGTCTCAAACTGGGCCACACTGATTATTTTATCTTCGATGATGAATGCAGTTTATTGATCATATTGAGACTGCTCTTTGCGGCTGTATGCAAGTCTGAAGAGACACGTACTCGTAAATCTAACCGCATCGAAATAAATTTTCTTGCACCATCAGATACATTGGTTGCTATCGATATAGCTCCACCAATCATTCCGACTTGTGTGCCTACAATGGCTGTTGCTGCGGTGATTCCAGTCACACCAAAACCAAGAATCGTAACCGCAGCAAGACCTCACATGGCATCTACTTCACGATCGGTGCTATTTGGCTATTTCATTTTACAGCTGTTGTTTCGCTTAGAGTACCTTTCATGTCGGTAAAAATGAGGGTCCATTGTAGTTCTTCTGTTAATAATACAATCGCATAGTACAATTGCAAGACAGACAGACTTTGTCCGACCTCTCGACAAGGGGCAATACGCACACGCTCTTTTGGCCACTTACCCTTTTTACTGGTACAATAGTCATATAGTTATAAAGAAATCCTCTGCTTAGGGTTAAAGAACTCTCCAGCGATTGTGCAGTTTGGGCCCCCATATATTTTTTTTTTAAAACCTCACCGATTACGCCTGTACGTTTTGCATCTAACGATCGCCTTTGTCCAGTAAATGATACTGAATTAAGTAGGTCCTTGCAGAATATCAGTCGACCAGGTTTGCCGTTTGCTAGCCGAGTTAATGTTGTTTTAACATAATTAATACGGAAAGTAACTGAGGTATATACGTCGGTTAATAACACTTCAATATTCTAGAATAATCCCGAAGAGGTTGTGCACTTGGTGCTGCAATTTACGCTTGAGCATTCTCACTTGCTGATGCTAGAACACCCAGCTGACCTCGAGTTGGCATTGGTACGTCAGGTAGATCCACCTATCAATTTCTCTTTGGCGCTAGACAAGATTATATTTGAATGTATACGAGAGTTTCCTAATATCACTCTGACGAAGATATTCGTTGACATATGGGACAAACCTATTATCAATATTAGCATCCGCTGTCACTTGGTCATTCACTCCGTCGGTGAAATCTGCAAACGCATCACCACGGTGAAAACTCAACTTTACCAGCGGCAACTCGTGAATGTCAAATTGCATCGTTGGCGTTATTCTTACGACATAAAGTGAGCTCCAAATATAATCTTACTAACATCTCTGCAAACAAATCAGATATGAGTATTCATTGTCTTCCTTAAATTATGGCATTTGGTACGAATCAGCTAGCAATTTTGCCCGAATCAGCAAACATTCAACAGAAGCAGATACTTTTAAGGGTATTTTGATAACTTTCCTAAGAGGGTTTAGGATACATTGGCTGGAAAAGTCTCTGAGAACATGTCCGTACCATTTTGTTTAAGTATCCTGAAAACACAGACAATAAAAATGCTTTCCGACAAATTTTCGCTGCTGTAGGGGAACACACACACTAATCACACTCTAACTGACGAAGCATAAATAGTTTTGTTTCATCGAAAGGTGTGAACGTTTCATATTTCAGCTTGTTCTCGAAATCTATTGATCCAATCCAAGTTGAGTCCCGGCGCGAAGGTCTTCATTATCATACACGACTATACTTATAAGATGGGGAATGATAAGACATCTATAACAGTTGAATGCACACTACAATAATTGATCGTCAGTTAGTCAGTGACTAAATGTTATTATACATCGCAATTAACATAGACACCCAAATGCACTTGCTATTCTTGTAAACCGTCTTTATCCGTCACATGTTTTGCGTGTATTGATACGATCTAGATTAAAACAATCGGCTCAAATGATGATTCAATCTGAAAGGAGTCCATATGTGTATGCAGATATGACCCATACAATATTTAGCATTTAATAATCCCCGAAAGTGACCAGTCATAGGGTTAAAGTCTATGACGTGTATCAGTACCCAAAGAACCCCGAAAATAGCAAAAGCAGCATTGTAACTACTTCTATTGTTATGAGTATGCACAACCTATGCACCCACGTATTCTGAGGTTGCATATGTTACTGGTTGATATTGCTGAATGATAAATCAAGCCTCTGTTTTATTCGGATTTTACCTTTGCAAATCTGCGCTGTTTTTATTTGTGCTCATAATTGTCTGTGATATTTCATTTTCTACCAGCATTGTCTCAAACGCATCCGCACTGATTATTTTATCTTATTTTATTGATCGTATTGAGGCTGCTCTGTTCGGCTGTAAGCAATTCAGGATAGACACGTACTCGTAAATCCAATCGCATCGAAATATATTTTCTAGCACCATCTGAGACACCAGTTACTATCGATATAGCTCCAGCAATCATTCCGATTGATGCACCTATAATTATTGTTGCTGCGGTTATTTCAGTCAAACCAAGACCAACAGTCGTAGTTGCAGCAAGACCTCAGTTTCACGATGGGTGTGGTTCTCTTGGCTATTTCATCTTGCAGTTGTTGTTTCGTTTCGAATACTTTTTCATGTCGGTAACAGTGAGGGCCCATCATAGTTCTTCTCTTAATAACACAATCACATAGTACAATTTCCTGACAGACAGACATTCTCTAAACTCGTCACGTCCAGGCACACGCACTTCTGGTCAGTTACCCTTTTTTACTAGTACAAAATTCATACAATTATAAACAAAATCGAAAATGAAGAACTCTCCAGCGATTGTTCGTTTTGGGTCCCAAGTTTTTTTCTTTTAAAACCTAACCGATTACGCCAGCACCTTTTGTTTCTAAGGATCTTCTTTGCTTAATAATTGTTCCCAAGCAAGTATGTCCTTGCTGAATATCAGTAGACTAGGTTTGCCTTTTGCTACCCGAGTTAAGGTTGGTTTAACATAATTACTAGGGAAAGTAACTGAGTTACATACCGCTTCATCATTCTAAAAACAGTTACGAAGAGGTTTACACTTGGCGCTGCAGTCAACGCATGAGCGTTCTCACGTGCTGATGACATAACTACCAGCTGACCTTGAGTTGGCATTGGTATATCAGGGTGGCTTCAGCTATCAATTTCTATTTGACGCTAGACAAGATTATATTTGAATGTATACGATGGTCTCAAAATACCACTCTGACGCATATATTCATCGACCAGTGGGACAAACCTGTTATCAACGTTAGCATCCGCTGTCAGTTACTACACGTGGTGGTTCGATACGTGAGCTGTTTCTTATTGCACGTATTGTCTTATTGCAATATTACTTGTATCAACATAGTCTTAGATAAACGCAACTGACGCGACAGTGTCTCTGATTCCACCATTTTCGGTGATCTCAACCAGGTAATTTTGCGACAGCGCCTTTCAACTTGATAATAATATCTTAAATGTCAACTGTAGACTTTTAAGTTTCCCATTTTGATCTTCAAAAATCACATGTTCACCTGTGTCGACACCAACAGCAGCACGCTAGAAAACTCAGATTCACTTTGGTGGCATATTGACTCTACATCGAATTGAGAAATCTTCCTGAATGCCAATGGGCATTTTGTATAATATTATACGTACTTCAACGTGAAATTAATATGTGCTTGTGGTGTTCCTGCATGCAACGCTTCAAAAACAAGATGACCGCATATGGTGCCATCCAACCGACTTTGTGTTGGTGTAGTGGAATAAAACAATGTAGTCGAATCTGTCTTCACAGTCAACCTTGGGCGCTAGTGCCGTTCCTTAAGCAATTAATAGCTTTATCTGGTGGTACAAGTCCATAAGAGGCAAAGTACAAATGATGTTGATATGTTACCACTTATGATACCCAGTGAGTGCCAGGTCCTGTTGATGAATTCTTGTTGACGATACCGGTTTCATGTGTGCGTGTCTTCATCGAGGCAGGTTCGTTTCGCATAAAGACACCAAGAAATGTTTGACTGCTTTTGCCTTCTCGAAAAAATCAAGATTGGTCAACGGTGTGAACTTTTGCAACCGTGTAGTCGAAGACCTCTGCTCGATGGGATTCGAAAGCTTGTCCCTGGTAGTCTAAGGCCTTTTCCTTATTTTAAACGTATGCGTTTACCAATCGTCTGTTTTAGTGCCATCATTGGCGCATTTCAGACAGTTCCTAAGGCCGCAGCTTTTGAAATTGCTGAAGCTGCTGCTGCTAACAATGCTAGAATCGCTGCAAGGAATGGAAATATTCCACCGGTCTTTTGCATTTATATCATCACTGACTTGTATAATTCTAATGTCACTGAAATGTTATTGTGTTTGGCCGTATTAAGCTGAGCGAGTTGCATTTGGCTCAACCACACTTGGACATTTCCGGTTATTTTCCTGGAGAAAGATCCGTGTGACCCCTCAGCTATATGTGACGGCGTTTATTATTATCCCAAATGAATCTCACTAAAGTCACCCTTCAGGAGATTACTATTTAAATACGTTAGAGTTTTAATTATGAATTCTACGAATCGTCCATACATGCATCGATCACCCTCATTCGACCACTAGCAACCTCCAACAACATGTATTGTCAGAAAAGTATCATGGAATGACATCTGTAATTGGCGTCACCAACGGGTGCTACACGTGCATGAAAATACATGTCAGCAACAGATTGCCTGAACAGCTCCAGATATTTCAATGAAAGGTAATAGATCGGGTACAACGTATGAAAATATTGTTGGGAAATTGGCAGACCCTTGATGTTGTGATGCCTGTCCATATACGAAAACAGATTAAGTTACCCTCAGTCACTCTTAAGGTGTCAAATATTACTTTACCATGCTCTTGAATATTATCATGACTGACATTTTTGGAACGCAAACAACATATGTTTTGGTGCTGTTGGGTACTTATTTGCCACCAACATTTTCCCACAATACCAGTTGGTGGGTGGGTGTCTGTTGTATGTGCGAGGAACGACAACGTGGCAGTAGTTCCAGATTGCATAAACGATAACAAACTTGATTCTGTAACCAATGAAGGAGATAACACAGGCGTTCATCAAGTAAATGTTGACAACTCAACTTTACCAGCGGTACCTCCGGTATGCGCATCTGCATCATTGGCGTTGTTCCTATGAACTATGATGACTGTGTTTATCTCCAAATACAACTGTACGAACATCTTTGCAAAAAATCAAAGATGTGGCTGAGGGGAATTGAGCGCCAATACCCCAGTGAAGCACCAATGATTTGCGATCAACGCTGTGCAAATCCAATGCAATTCGCAGGCAATATCTAATACTTACAAATTTTAAACTGGGACAGTTATGTTATGTTGTTAGTTATATCGATGAAACAAGAAGATATTTATCGCGACAGCGTCAGTGATATTACTGAAATACCAACAAATTTTGATCCTCCATTTTCATCCTCAGATCGTACAGTCTTAGCAGATAGCAGATATAATGACATATCATTTGAAGTGTATGATAAGAACAGAGATTTTCTTGCTGATCCTGTTAATAATGAATTTAGTGTTCTGGCTGATAAAGATGCTGCTGCAAATACCTTCACTTCGTCAATTGAAATAATAACTGAAACAGTTTCATAATGACAAAAAAAAAGAAATTATTGATTTCAGTCATATCTCACCAGATCTCTCAGACAACGACAGGAACGAGCTGATCAATTACAACAAATATTATCATCAAAATCTTTACTGCGTCAGACGAGCCAGAAACTATTACAGCAAAATAATAGGTGTGGTGAATTACATTCCAATGGTAATCACAATTGGAATCGCATCAGTGGGAGGAACCATTATTCCTGACAGTGGGTTACAGATTCGCTTTCTGATGTTGTTGATATTCTTTTCAACCTGATATCTCAGAATAAATATAACATGATCACAGTTGATGACGAGCTAAACAATGTTATGT
>JAECUM010016089.1:0-18148 GCA_016617855.1 Megalonaias nervosa
ACAACAGACCTTCTTTGCTAGTTTGTTATTAATTGCATTGCTGTTTTAATGCTGCTGGTTAAAATATTTAACTCACATTGAGCAATACCAGCATTATTATTATTATTATTATTATTATTATTATTATTATTATTATTAGTGTTGGTGGTGTTCCTCTTGGCATTTTTTCTGGAGTACTCTATTGTTATAGAGCTGCAGAGAGGGTGGACCCTACAACTTTTTCCGAGGGTCCGTTAGCAAAAATTCCTACAAAGATTAAAAATAAGGTCAATAACGTCAACCCGAAGCCTCTAACCAAGCACATTTCGTTACTGCGGTAAACAGACCGAGCAGCAGAGAGGGTGGACCCTACAAAATTTTTTCGAGCAAAATTTGTCTTAAAAATAAAGCTTCACACGAAAAAAATAAAAAAGGTCAATAACGCCAAACTGAAACCTCTAACCGAATCGAGATCCTCTCTGTAGCGTTAGTTCGCGCTGTTACTTCGCCGTTGACACTCGTGTTTATAAAATTTTGTGATTGTGTTCGTTTATATACTTGTGCACGCAATTTTTGTCGCACCCTCTCTGCTGCTGTCAATTCAAAAAAATTATTTTTTAATTATTATGTCTGAATAATCAGATTACCGTAACGACGTCACGGATTTAGAATTAAAATAATGACTGTAGTAATAAAATGATAACTACAAACGATTTATTGACACTCACTCGTTTTTTTTGGAATTCATCGACCGTAACAGAATTACTGAACATAAAAGCACTAATTATTTCCACAACAAAATGATTATCGACAAACAAGGAAATCAGCATTATTTTATTTATCCGAATAAATTTATCGAATTCAGGTGCATCAACGATGAGATTGTGCCTGTCATTGGTTCTAAAAATATTTTTAATGATACTACTGATCATTATGTTAAATTTATATTTGATGAAGAAATGAAGCGACGAAATTATCTTCTCCGCGAACCAGAAGAATTTATAGAAAGACAACTTGGTAGATTACTCTCCGAAAAAGAGAGAAGTATGAAAAATACTGCGATAGAGGATGATACTCGCAGGAGAAAAGAGATGGAAGAGCGAGAAAAAGAAGAGGAAGAACGAAGAAAAAATTGCGAGAGAATATTTTATTGGAACTGTTGATCTACTGGTGTCTATTTATGTGCTTGGGTGTACGTGATTTTTATCAGTTCACCCTCTCTGCTGTAATTAAACCAATATTATATCAATAATGATTGGTGAACCTCACTCAGCTAGACTAGCTCGAGAGCGACTAGAAGCAATCAAGAAATATCTACCTGTCCGTGATTCAGTCAGACAAAAATTACAAGCGCATCACGATCTCAAAGAAGGATTTGCGGAAGCCGCAGAAGAATTATTTAAACCTATTACAAAGGCTACTAAAGGTATTCTTCCCGTGTTGGAAAAAACCGCTGAAGCAACTGGAAAAATAGCAGAGCGAACTAAGAAAACAAAAAAAAATTCTGCGAGAACATCCAGGTGAGAGAGCTGCGGCTCAGCCACAATTACAAGAAGAAGTACTTGAAGATATTGGCCAAGCTCGTGCTGACAAAGAAGGTGATACAAAGGATCGTATACCAGGACGAGTAAGAATTATGCTGATTGATAAATTTACCGCAGAAAGTGTTAATGATATTAGGAGAGCCAAAAACATGAAACATTTAGCTGTGAGCACCGCGAAATGTTATGATAATAGAGATCAATTTTTGAAACCAGAGTATCGTGGTCGTTTTATGAACCGTGATGACTGGAACAAATGGATATATCGCATACACTACGGAGTTGATCAGGTCAGAAATGACGATGCAAGATATATGGAGTTTAACGATGAGATAAAAAGATATCTTTTACAACAACAAAAAATAACTAGTCCAATAACAAGTGAGAAGAAAGAATGGCAAGATGCTCCCGGCGCAACTGGAAGTGGCTTTGGTACAGGTACAATTGGAAGTGGTCTTATTACTCCATATCCAAATAATGTTCTTGCCGATGTTGATCGATTAGAAATTCTGATTGGCGGAAAACGAGCTGGTAATAATTCTCCAGAAATTATTAATGAACAGCTGCTATTTGTCAACAATTATTTACAGGCGGTATCATTGATATTAATGTGTATCAGTCTATCATCAATGAAATTATCGACGATTACCACAGTGATTAAGCAGTTAGTTATAATTATTATAATAAGATGATTATACATAATGCTCAACGTGGGCCAACCATGATTAGGGTGATAAATTCGCGATTACCTATATAAAAAACGTTCTACGGAGATGGACTCGGTGATGTTGTTCAGGGTTTATTTTCGAGGATAGCCCCAAAAGCAATACCGATTCCAAAGCAACTAGGAATGAAATCTATTGACGTTGTTCGTAAAAAGGGTATTGGTGCTGTTGGTGATGTTGCCAGCAAAGCATTTTCAGCAATCAAGGATAGACTAGCACGATTAATACGACGAAAACCTCAGCCAGTGAAACTGGCCAGCACTGAAGTGATATCTACAAACGTTAGTAAAATAATAAATCAAGCTGCAAATCAAAAATTAGCGTCACTGGCTGATGGAAAAGAAAACAAATATAACCGCTAGTCTGGTAGCAGGAAGTGGTTTTCGTGTTAGACGATAACAAATATAATAAAGATGTTCAAACGTATATCTGATCCCGCATTCGACATGGACACACCAGTTCTCAAAGATGAATCGGTACGTGATTATCAGTATTATTCTTATGACGCACGTGTACCTGACGAGCGTCGAAGAATTGAATTACAAGTTCAGGATACAAGCAGATATTTCTTACCTGCTGAGGGATTTATTGAAGTCGAAGGTAGACTTTTAAAATTAGATAATACAGATTACGGAATTGGTGATCGAGTTGGTTTTGTCAATAATGACATTATGGCGTTATTCAAAAGTGCCGTATATATGATTGATGGACGAGAGATTGAGATTTGTCATAACGACGTCGACGTTGCCACAACGATACTTGGTCTTGCAAGATACAGCAATGATTACTCAAGATCAGCTGGTCCATCAGTGATGTTTGCCAAAGACACAACTGATCATCCAGAAAACAGAAATGTGACATTAAATGCAGCTGGGGACACAGTTGTTTCAATGAATGAAAATTTCAACTAGGGATTCGTATCACGCTGATCAATGCTGGGCGACGATGAAAGATTTTCATGCGCAATTCCACTGTCACACATTTTTGGATTCTGTAGAAATGTTAGAAATGTTATTTTTGGAGCCAAGCACACAATTGTACTCGTACGAAAAAATACCGACGATGATGCAATATGGCACGCTGAAGGAGCTAACGCAGGTGCAACTGCGGCACTTCATGGTAAAGTAATACTGACAAAACTTTCATTGTGGATGCCAACAATGACACCGTCGTTAATCGAAGAACAAAGGTTACTTTCTTTCATGGACAGCGGCGGTAAATCAACATTGTCATGGCTAATAATGACCACATATTCTATCCAGAGTAACATTAATGGTTTATGTACATGGCAAATAGCATCACAGCAAGGTGTCTCTGCACCGCGACATATATTTGTTGCACTTCAAGATGTTACGCGAGTAAACTCACAAATAAAAAGTATTATGATATTTGACAAACTCGGCGTTACTGAGGTTTCTTTGAGAATAAATGGACATCAAGAACCAGCCGAGGATGTTTTGTTAAATTTTGAACAAAACAGTGTTGCACGTGCGTATCATCATCTGATGACGCACATGGGACGTGATCAAAATGTTGATACTGGTTTACAAATATCTCAGCGGGATTTTACGACGTTGTATCCGATCTATTACTTTTCGCTGGAACACTTTGATTTATCTAGGCAATCTGTCGTTGATATACTCATTCGAGCTCGTGTTACAAGAAGAGCTATTGCTAATTACAGAGCAATCGACGTCATACTCAATGATAAAACAATGTTACTTGAAAGTTTTGGTGGATGAATGAGAGTGATTGATGCACCAGTAGAAGACATGTAATTAGATCATGAATAAAATTATAAATGTCATATCATCATGTTAGTGTCAGTCTGACTCCTGGTCAGATAAAAAAAAAACTGCGGTCGGCATCAGCGAAAAAATGTGGAGTAAACATATCACTAGCGCGAGAACAAATCAAAGATGGTCCAAATAAACTATCGCTGACAGAACGCCAGCTCAAGTATTTCAATAAAGCCAAGCAATCAAAGGCCGGCATACACGTAAATCTTTCTGCGGGTGTCATCAAAAATATTGCTAAGACAGGTGGTACATTTCCACTTCTTGCAGCTATTCCAGGATGAATAGCCGCTGCAGCCCCAGCAGTTGCAAAAGCAGCTGCATTAGGTGCAGTTGGAACAGCTGCTGTAATGGCATTAAAGAAAGCAATAGGAAAAGGATTGAAAAAAAGAAGACGACGATCCCGAACAGGTCTAGGTCTGAGACTTCGAGGAACTCAGTACGGGAAAGGATTAAGAATTCCAGGGACTCGTTGATTTTCCTGTTGTCCAATTTTGATTTACTCGATGCTGCTACGCGATTAAATATAAAATATTTCAGAGGTGTTTTTATGCGTGATCAATTACCACACAAACCAAACTCGATTGAAACCGGTATCATTAATCTCGATAAAAACTCTGGCCGTAGTACTCATTGGGTTGCTTACGCGATTGATCCACGTGGAATTATTTATTTCGATTCGTACGTATTGGCACCACCAAAAGTATTTTTAAAGTATGTCAGCGGCGATATTCCAATCTGGCATTCAACGCTACCAACACAAACATTAACGGATCCTCCAATATGTGGCCGTGAAGCACTGGCAGTACTTGATGCTGTATCAAGATCAAAAAACCACCCCATAAGGCTGTACACGAATATACGAGTTCTGTTTTAAATAATCGCTAATAATATTATGATAGATATTTACGGAAGATCAGCTAAAACTAAAACCCAACAAGTACCAGGTGAAGATCTACTCAAGCGAGTAACAAGGCAGATAAATGATGAATTATCTGACCTGCTCAATCTTTCCAACGTTGATCCAAACGAACTTGTTGTATTTCAAAACCGTGAAGGTGTGTGTGTGTGTGTGTGTGTGTGTGTGTGTGTGTGTGTGTGTGTGTGTGATTTAGATTTTTAATATAGCTTTAACAATTTTTCAGTCATATTGCTACGATGTCTGCAGTGTGACAGTCTAAAGTGATGTCTTGCACTGGGGCATCATGCCGCAGGCATGTAGCATGATGTCCCACCCAGTCACAATATCCTGACACCAGGTCGACCAGTCCTAACACTAACCTCTTAATGCTGAGCGCCTAGCGAGGCAGCTATCAGTACCATTTTTAGAAGTCTTTGGTATGACTCGGCCGGGGTTCGAACCCGCGACCTCCCGCATCCGGGGCGGACGCTCTAACCACTAGGCCACCGGAACTTGTTGTATTTCAAAACCGTGAAGGAAAATTGAAGATGAGTAATATTTCAATCAACGATATTATTATTCGTAATCGATTATCGCGAGAAGGTCTTATTGCTGTATACGACAAAGAGGGCAAAATTGTTCCTAGTGTTGTTACTCCGTCGTCGATCCGAGATAGCATAAGTGAACGAGTGTTAAAAACCGGTGATGTAATGAACGGCGTCATTAACATGAATAACAATAAAATTATTAATGTAGGAGAACCAACAGATAATTTCGACGCTGAAACAAAATAATATGTAGACGATAACAATATTCCGATGACAACTTCGTTGTCGACGATCAATGATGGAATGACCGCATTTAGAACTGAATTTTTTAATCATGTACAACTGTTTATGAATTTTCGCAGAAATGTAAACAGAACCACTAATGAATTTTTTGGAAGTCCACCAACCGTTGATATTAAACTCGCAGACGTTAACATGAAACTCAACGATATTGTCAGTGGAATTCCTAATATCATTCAAAAAACTAATCTGATTAAAATTCCTCACGCGCAGATTAACAGTATAGTATACACAGTATCATCAGGATCATCAACGTGGACACCAAACGATAACACTATCAAACATACCGCAGAAGTAACTGGCGTGTACAGGCAGTCCGTATTTAGTTCTGCAAAAATTAGGATATTTACTACATTTCCAAGGCGTCATTCAGCCGATAATTTTTCTGGAACTGTATCTGTAGTGTTAAATAAAGATGCCGAATAAATATTTATACTGGAACGATCTGATAAAAAAATAACCACAGCGTCTTACTGGTGGTGTCTGGAATTTGTAGCTGAAACACCTCAATTAATTACTTAATATAGTATAATGATTGACGTTCAGCGATATAGATACAATCAAGTATGTGCGTGGCAAACTAAACTAAAAAATATTATTGACGATTATACAATAAAAGTGAAAAAATATCGAAGACGCGTGGTTGTCGTTGACATAGTTGTCTATTCAGTTTTTGCGCTCATTGCTGGAACCCGTGTAATATTATCAATGTTGACAGCGTCAGAGCCGAATGTTGTAACGATTATTGTTTCAATGGCAACAACAATCAAGGGTATTTCTAATATTATTGCAAAGAAGATAGATACATGCACGAACACAAAATTACATGAGTATGTGGTAAAACTACATACAGCAACAACAGCATATTCCAAATTATCATCGCTGATCTCATCGTCTTTCAACGATGGCAGAATATCCGATGAAGAATTCAGCGTGATGGTAAAAATCTACAATGAAGTATTTGACAACGGTGAAAAAGTCACTGTTGATGTAATCAGGGATTTAGAATAATGATAGTATAATAATGACATCAATGACAACGTCATTATAATTACTACAACAGATCGTCACTAATACTGCTCCGGTAAGAACTATAATGATATCAGCAAGTTCAACTAATCCTAAATTCAGTATTAATTTTCCGATCGCAATTTCAGCAAACGAAATTGCATTAGCGCAATTACGAGTTTATTATATTTGGCCAAATATCAGGTCGAAATCGTTTGGTGGACTTCCGCCGAATAATTCATTAGTATTTGCAAATAACAACAAACCCGATGGAACTCCTGATAGGGAAGTAGTCAGTATTCCAAAGGGAAGTTATCAAATCGAACAGATCAATGAGGAATCCCAGCGCAAAATTAAATCCATTACAGGAAAAGAATCAATGATAGCTATTACCGTCCACGAGCCAACGCTCTCATCGGCTATCGAAATTCTTTCGCCGGATTACGCCGTGGACATTTATCAGAGCTCAATCAGATCAGTGCTAGGATGGCCTGAGATTCCACCAGTGACGAGGTCACTGCCACCAGAACCAAGTTTAGAAGAGTTTCTCACGACTCTGAAATTTTTCACCAGAATTTCAGAATACCGAAATATGCCCCCGTGGTCCATTAATAAATTTTTTATTGATGGACTAGAAAAAATTCCTGATCTGATAATAAGGAATATGCCTGTTAGTTTTCCTGATGATGACGAGGGAATTATATATTATAATATAACTGTTGACAGGAATATTATAAATATCACATTTCCAGCATATTTACCAGTGTTAAAAATTCAATCATTGATTTAGTACAAAATTACAACGAGGACATAAAATGGAACATCATAAATGCAATTCAACATCTGAATCAGATAATAGCTGATTTCGATTATATTGAACATGTTTTTTTTAATAAAAACATGAATAGATTGGATAAAGAATCAACAGACTTCATGATTAGAAATTACAAAGATAAACATGTTGAATATAAAATCGGTGAGTTAAAACAATCAATTACTGATCTGATCACAGTTAATTTTCCAAAGATTTTCGAATCATGGAAAAAAATAATCCCACCACCAAGTATTCTCAGATACAACAACAATCCGTACTCGGGTGGCCGTCATGTCTCGCCGGGCATTGTCAATATTACATCAAAGATCGCTGTCAATCTAGTATGTGATGTCTTTGATATTAGTTATCAAGTTGACACTGAAAAATATAATCAAGCACAACAAGGATACATTCTGTATTCATTTACCCCTCAAGTCCCACCAGGCTATTTGATTGTATCAGAACCAATCAACGTTGTTTATCTAAAATGTCATAGTCCATTGTTATCGCGGATACATTTCAAACTTCCTGACCAGAGTGGACACTTGCTGGACCTTAGGTCAGATACGTTAAATATAAATCTTTATGTGCGTTCGTAGAAAATACCAAGCAAAAAAAAAATGTCAGAATAAAATATTTTTTTTTACCCATGATTATATCCTTGACTTGGTCAAGGGTCAGAAATGAATTATCCATCTTGTTTAGCTGGTACCACGTTACAGGTGATGCTATTGGTTTCGTTGTCAACGTCACTACATTCACTTTCACCATCGGTGCTGTAACATTCGTCGTTATCTTTCGCAAGTAACTCTTCCGCAACTTCATTCGCGGACATAATATCTCTCAGCTGTTTTATACGAGCGTGTACAAGTCTTTTTGTTTCGTATTTGTGAGATAATTTTGACCTAACCTTTTCAATGTTCCATGAAAGCGGAACAAATAATTTCACCTGCGTATCTGTAATTACTGCCAGCGATTGTAACATCGCCTGTTGGATTAACTTTATGAATCTATAATCGGAGGGCAGCGTATATCTATTGTCTGATTTCTGAGATTGTAATGATTCAAAATCACGCATAATTTTTTCAGGATCAAGTTCATCAGATATTTTTATACCGTTGTGTTGTAATTGCTTAATAGCAACAATAATAGCATTAATATGTTCATGATTCATTATATAATAAATATTTGTTTAAATAAAAAAATATTTCTGAGCTAATATAAAAATATTTCTGAATTAATATAAATAAAAATATAGTTCTGAACAAATATAAACATATATTTCTGAATCAATACATTTCTGAATAAATATTTATAAATAAATGAAAATATATTTCTGAATTAATATAATATAATATAAATATTAATATAAATATATATTTCTTAATTAATATATTTCTGAATAAATATAAAAATATATTTCTGAATTAATATTTTTCTGAATAAATATAAAAATATATTTCTGAATTAATATATTCTGAATTAATATAAATATATATTTCTGAATTAATATATTACTGAATAAATATTTAGAAATATAAAACTATATTTCTGAGTTAATATAAATATATATTTCTGAATTAATACATTTCTGAATTAATATAAATACATATTTCTCAATTAATATATTTCTGAACTAATATAAATATATGTTAAACAATATATTTCTGAATGAATAAAAATATCTATTGCTCAATTAATATATCTCTAAATTAATATAAATATATATTTCTGAATTAATATATTTCTGAATTAATATAAATATATACTTCTGAATTAATATATTTCTGATTAATATAAATATATATTTCTGAATTAATATATTTCTGAATTATTATAAATATATATTTCTGAATTAATATATTTCTGAATTATTATAAATATATATTTCTGAATTAATATATTTCTGAATAAATATTTATAAATATAAATATATATTTCTGAATTAATATATTTCTGAATTATTATAAATATATATTTCTGAATTAACATATTTCTGAATTAATATTTATAAATATAAATATATATTTCTGAAATAATATATTTCTAAATAAATATTTATAAATATATATTTCTGAGTTAACTTATTTCTGAATTAATATAAAGATATATTTCTGAATTAATATATCTTTGAATAAATATCAATAAATATAAAAATATATTTCTGAGTTAATATATTTCTGAATTAATGTAAAGATATATTTCTGAATTAATATATTTCTGAATAAATATTTATAAATATAAAAATATATTTCTGAATTAATATATTTCTGAATTAACATAAAGATATATTTCTGAGTTAATATTTATAAATATAAAAATATATTTCTGAATAAATATTTATAAATATAAAATTATATTTCTGAATAAATATTTATAAATATAAAAATATATTTCTGAGTTAATATATTTCTGAATTAAAATAAAGACATATTTCTGAGTTAATATTTATAAATATAAAAATATATTTCTGAATAAATAATTATAATATAAAAATATATTTCTGAGTTAATATATTTCTGAGTTAATATTTATAAATATAAAAATATATTTCTGAGTTAATAAAATATAATACAAATAATATAAAAAATATAATATAAACAATAAAAACATATTTCTGATATATTTCTGAATAAATATAATATAACATATATAATATAAAAATATAATATAATAAATAAAAATATATTTCTGAATTAATATAAATATATAAAGATACATTTCTCAATAAATATCAAAAATAAACAACAGCTATGATGATCAAACAACAGCTATGATGATCGGTCTACCATTCCACAGGTCCCTTTATTACCAGTAAAGCCTTTATCATAAGGTCCTAAGAATCCTTTCATTGGTGCCTTTTCTTATGGCACTTTTCATTTGGAAGGCCTTTTCTTATGGCCCACAGGCGCTCTTCATGGTTAAGGTCTATCTTATGACCTACAGGCACTATATGAGTTTTTTTTTCGTCTGGCGAACATTTTTTCTGAATGTCCTTGTGTGGGGTACCCTTCAGTGAGGTCACGAGCTCACATCATCCTGTTGTTTATTTTGGGGAAGTTCCAGTTTTTCATGTACACCCCACCAAATCAAAACCCCGGGTGAGTGCAAAACACACTTACCACGTTGTTTGACGTGGCGAGAGGAGGTGTACACAGGGGAACTTCCCCAATTATATTAGAAAAAATTGGCATCCCAGGGCCAAACCACCGACAATGTCAGTCATGGGAAATAGAACCACTGGTCTCTAGTATGAGAGCCAGACGCGCTAACCACTACACCATGAGCTTTAGCTATAAATATATGTTTCAAAAATAATTATATAATTACCTAGCCCTATGTCACTGGCGATAACTATATACACCAGATTCTGTGATAAATAGATTCTGAATAAAATATAAAATAATTCGCGAAAATCTGCAATTGTACACATTTTAAACATTTCTGATCTGGTTGAAAATACTGTATTATCAACCCTTGATTTCATCAAGGCAGAATTATCTAGCGATGATGCATGGATCGATATGTTCCAGTTCTATCCGCATGCTACAGTCTAAACAAAAAAAAAATCGATAATGACTATATCGCACACACGGCTTATGTAAAATCTGAAAAATCTACTATAGCCCGGTTTGTTGTGATTTTATCCTTGACGCTGTCAAGGTGATTTTATCACGGAATTCAGATTTTTGTGTTTGATCAGATGAAATAAATAGATTTCTCAGACTTCAGTTTGAGGGATTATAGACATATATATTACCGAATATAAATGTGTAGTCATGTATGCGCAATAACAAAAGGGAGACAACTGCGCACTTACTCTCTCAGAGATGACAGAGTTATCTCCCTTTATTGTGCATACTGGAACGTAATTTTTTGTTTAAATTGTTTCGAAAATGCTGATCTGGTTATTTTTTATGCAACACGTTGTACTGAATTCAGGCTAATACCAAAATATTTACCAGCCGCAGTCATTGATGGGAAAATTATCTCTTCATCAGTCTCTGTATTTACAGATTTAACAGCCCTCTTTTCAAACATTTTACAACTCCCAGTATTTCCACATGCAGTATTCTGACTCTGTGTAATAATTCGTAAATTTACTAAGGAATTATCTTTCGGATTTGAATTAATGTGATCGATTACAAGTCCATCTTTGATCGGGCTATGAAAACATTCGAATATGAACATATGAGATAAATATCTTTTTTTTTCAACAGTAAATCTGAAATAACCATTATTATCAACAGTACCAACTGGTTTTTTTAATCTGCAGTTTCTGATGACACCATCTCGAGATGCTTCGTAATTTTTAATGATGGGATGTTTCACAAATTTATTTTGCTCCATTTATATGCTAATATTATTTGTCTAAATAACTATTTTGAAACCTGGCGAGATAGTCTTCGGCTGCTTTTATGGGAGATTCATTATTATATTTCTTATCATAATATCGTTTCAACTCTCTGTATCTTTAACCACCACACTGTACGCACAACTGAGGTTTTCCTCGTACACCAACACCGCATCGTAAACACGGTTTCGGTCCTATACCTCCTTTACAAAAACTTTGCATGTGAATACCACAGAATTCATTTACGCATGATTTATTACAAAGAAGAGAAAATCCTATCATTAACCACTTGCATTTGTTGTTTGCTTGTATCATTATATATATAATTAAAGTTTAATTAAACATATATTTACCTTAATTATAGCATGGAGGAATTTGAGAGATTATCCGCAATTGAACCTTCCAGAGCAAGATTCGATCTTGACAAAGTACCAAAATCTAAATTAAGTTTATCGATGCAAGATCTAGCTTTGATAAATAGCGATATAACTGATCGTATCCGTGAAGCTAAAAAAGAATTTCACAACGATGGTGCGGCTCATACTTGGTCAACATTCAGGATCTTGAAGACCATTGATGTTAGAATGAATGACGAACTAGGTAGAAATATTATCAACTATCTCGACAATCAGTGATATATTATTCTGGTAAAATTTATCGTGCAAACAGATGACGACACTTGGATTATCCGTGATAAACTTGACCCTGTACGGCTTCATACTGGAAATAAAACTGTTGCATTAAATGAAAAATCCACACCAGGAACACTGACTGGTATTGATAAACCGTATTATGAACGAGATTATCCTGTAACTGCAGTTGTTTAAGCGATATATCCGTTAAATGATAAAGCCAGCGTTAATAATCTCAAACCAATGAAATTTTCCTTGACAGAGTCAAGGCTAAATTGTGCAGCTGAGCGAGTTGTAGAACATTTCTCAAAAGCAATACGCGTAAACGATTTAACAGATCTAAGAAGTAAAAAAATAAATGCCTGTGCAGAAACAGTTAAAGATACCGGAGCATCTATCAGCGACGTTGCTAAACTAGAAAAAGAATTAAGATTTCCGATCACGGTGAAGACATTAACAGGAGAGATTTTATACGAACCAAAATATACAAAAAATGGAACTCCAATAACGATCATTGATCATAACGCACACGCATGGACGTCCGCGGTAACAATATTTCCACGGGATAGAATAGTTAAATTTTATAGCGATTGTATATTCGACTTTATCAGAAATATTAGTAAGAGTGACCCTGTATCCGTGTGGTTAATTCAGAGTTCAGAGTCCGTAAACTACGATCAGTTTGTAAGACCTAATGGTAATATTTATCGTGCAGAATTTCTCCACGAGGAAATGAAAAATCTCGCGTGGAAATACACGAACGATAATGATGTTATAGAACAATTACTAAATAATTGTTTCACTGTTTCATCGGTTGCTGCTCGCTTTGCTCAAGAAAAAAATTCATGGTCACCTACAAGATCGGAATTTCTCGTTGATATCCAGCGCAGTTGTGTCGAATATGGACACGGTGGATTGTGGAATACTAAATACGATTATAAAGATATTGTATCGGTTGATATGGTAGCGTGTTATCCTGGAAGTTTTCTTGGATACGGAGAATGTTCTGAATACTTTAAAAGATTTGGACATCCCACACACGAGATGACGAGAGTTGCGATAAACGGACTCTTACCAAATTTTGACTTAACTGGATTTGCTTGTATAGAGTCATTCGAGTTTTGCGGCGATCTGCATCCAATTATTTATGTTTGGTTTTGGAAGACATTTCTCAGAATAATATTGGGCTCCAATAGTATTATTACGGTGTATGCTTGATACTGGAATTTTAGTGTCGTTGAAAGTGAACGAAGCCATTATATCGTATCGTCCGCAGAAACAAGTTTGATTACCACAGCAAAAGAAATATTCCCCGGATGAAAATCCTGATATGATTGATTATGAAAATAAAATTGCAAAAGATCTTGATAGAAAAATAATTGGTAAGTTTACTCAAGGAGGATCATATGATCATAAACGAATGTGTACAAGATTAATTATGGATGATGCTGAGCTCGATTTTATAATTGCTGATACAACGGAAAAAAACACATTTGTGAGTCGGAGTAATGCTTATGTATCAGACGGGTCTAAATTAGGTACAATCGTGAGCTATACTGATGGTGAGTCACCGCAATTTACTAATTTAAGATCTTCTATGCTCGCTTAATTTTCGATAAATTTATTATCGATGATGAACAGATTTCCTCGTTACGCGGTCAGAGTTGCCAAGGATTTATTTTATATAAATAGCGCGTATACAGATTTACTCAAACCGCTACTAGGTAATGGTGAATGGGGATGATGGAGAATAAAACAGGAAAATATACTTGACTATTCCGAATCTGCAGACGTTGAAATCAAGGAAATATATTACAGCAATGATAATCAAATATTAAAATCATCGGCACCATTTGTGTTTGATCCTGTTGCCAGACATAAAACCGTTTATCTCAATGGGCCTGGAGGTTCTAGAAAAACAACACGTGCCATTGAATTATTTCGTCGGAGTTTGAAGAACTCCGTTGATATGATTGTGCTGACACCCACACACAGACTAGCCAGAGAAATAAATGAACAAGGAGTAAAATCTCAAACTTATCATAGTTTCTTCAGATGGTGCGGGGATACGCGGACACCTGAGCGAATGGGTGAAAAATATATACCCCGGATTATCATCTGGTATGAAATTTGCAAGGTATCGTTAGAAACATTAAAAATATTTCTTGATTGGTTACTGACACAAAATACTGCTGTGATAATGTGCGGCGATCATGGTCAACCGCAACCTTTTGTTGGGCAGTCTCCGCACGAGTGGTTAAAAACGTTTGTGGATTATTATGAGGAGATAACCGATGATCATAGAGCTATTGATGAACCTCTGAAAGAATTTAAAAGATTAATCAGACTACAGCCAAATAGAATACAATGTGATATAATGCGTGAAATAATTTCGGAAACTCCTGTGAACGATTTATGGAATTTATGGATACCAAATGATTTAATAGTTGCAAGTAGAAAGATAGTTCGTGATGAATTGCAAGAGAAATTATTTTTGTTACATAAAGAAAAATTTTCAAATCTACCTGTACCCAGCGGATACTCGTCGAAAGAATGTTGATGTTGAGATTCCAGGAACAAATGAAAAACAATATCTTGTATTAAATGATATTGTTTTGGTTGATGTTGATGTTGTTGAGAGCGCGTTGATCATGGATAAAACTCCATGGAAATTAGGATATTCTATAACGATTCATTCGTCACAAGGACTAACTATTACTGATACAAATATCTGGATTGTCGATGATAGAATCGAATGGTCAAATTTAGTTTATCTCGCAGTGTCTCGAGTCAGAAGAATATCTCAACTGCACAGGGTTATTATGAATTTTACAGAAAATAATAATCAATCTGCTAGCGAAAACAACGAAATTGTTGTTGGCGTAATAAGAAAAAAACTATTTGGTCATAAGCAATGTGACAAAAAAAATAATCGCGACTTTGATATTGATACTGAATTAATTATGACACTAAACCAACGACAGAATAATCATTGTGCAAGTTGCAACTGTAATATGTTATGGGAATATTCGAATAATGATCCAAGACAGTTCACCGTAGACAGAATTAATAGCAATCTTGGTCACACACGCGAAAATGTGATGCTGACCTGTCTTGAGTGTAATCGACGTCGGGGTGCCAGTTTACAAAAGTGAACGCGGTGGTAATTGTGTGTCTTCAGGAATTACTTGCAACTGTTCACCAACAAATCCACGCTGAGGAGCATTCGAATCCAGTCTGTAGATTGCAGGTCTACCCGTAGATCTAACCACGCTAGAAATTTTATGTGTAGTCACACACCAGATAGGATCAGTTGCTCCTTTTTTTTACCCCTTTCAAGTTCACCGGGTTCATATAAATATCTGACAGTCACATTACCTAACAATGGCTGTTTTGAAAAGTCACGTCGTTGTACAGGTATATGTTTCTTTGTAATTGCAACTGTAGGTTTCATAGAAGTTGAACGAGTAATTTCATTATTTAACGCAGCTATCACACTTGGTAATCTTGCAACCCATTCACGAGATCTCATGTCGCTCTGAATTATTTCCTTTGCATACTGATATCCAAATAACCGCTCAGCGAGTGTTCGATTAAATCGTTCAACTATTGCCTGATCACGATGAATTGTGGTGTGTCCTCGTCTGATTTTGACATTATGCTTTTTCATCAGCGATGATACTGTACCAAGAAATTCTTTGCCAGGATCAACGTGTAGCAACTGTGGCCATTGCAAGGGTCCTTGTTGATAAATTCGTTCAAACGCAGATGCAACTTCAGATGTTGTTTTAGTTGATAATGGTTCTACTTCTTTATGTCTACTTGCAACGTCAACGACAGTTAACGCGTATTTGTATGTGCGTGATTGACGTCCACGTGTTTTAATAGTATCGTGCGGTAAAAACAAAATATCTGCTTGATGAACTTCATTGGGAGTGCTGACATCAAAATACGCGTACTGAATTTCTTTAGGTGGTGGTAGATATATTTACCATATTGCCTGTCGTTCTAACCACGCTGTAGTAGCAGCACGTGAGACTTTTGCTGCTTCAGCAAGTTTAGTAATCGCTGCTCTGCCCTTCCAATATCCTCTTGGGCTATAATAAACAGATTCCATTATAATAGTTATATAATTAATTACCAGCCCCTAGCATTAGTTTACCCTTCATAGCAGATGTCTCGAAAAAACTAGCAAGTTTCTCTCTGAGAGATTTATCAGGTATAGAATTTAACGCATGAATCAATTTCACATCTGCGAAATGCCATTGTTGTAAATCCTTGCTTTTATACGCAACATCATGAACGTGACACGCTTGATCAATCTTATTTATTGGATAATCTCCTGGTCTTGGTTGATCTCGTTCGTCAAGTCGGATATCAAGTCGAGTTCCGGGACCACAATAATTGTATCCGGGTAAATGTTTTTCTCCGGGATACATCGCCCATGGAATCCCTGGTAATTTTCCCAACGAAGTAGCGATATCACCTCCTGTCTTTGTAAACTTGTCCGTGATTTTATCCTTGACTAAGTCAAGGGAGATAAATATGTATTTGTTTGTGCCACACTTTTCACACTTACCTGTCAGTGCGCGTTTTTTATTTTTTGTTATTATTGTTATTAATCCACTGGTCCCACCAACGGTAGGGGTGGGTGCCTTGCATCGAACACAGTATAGATTCATATTACTTATTATTATGGATATAATTGACTTCTCAGCGACACGAAGACAGGAGCCAGTCAAACATCACCCAGCGCTACCGAATTCTATCAGGATAATAATAACTGGGCCATCTGGAAGTGGTAAGACAGCAATTATTGCTTAATCTGATAATGAGATGACTCAAGTGGGATAAACTATATTTAGTGGCACCATCTGTAGACGATCAATGACGCTATGAAGTACTTAAAGATTTTAATGAAAATGCAAAATCGTTATATGAAGACAATGACAGTGATGGAGTCAGCATTATTGCTTTTATCACCGATATTGATGAAGCGCCATCTATGGATGACCTGGATGGACGTATTAATAATCTCGTAGTATACGACGATATCATGCTGGACAAACAATCAAATCCAGCTCGGATATTTTCTCGAGGTAGACATAAAAACACAGACGTAATTTATGTTACCCAGCGTTATATACAAATACCTAAGTGATCAGAGACACTGCAATATTTTGGTTGTATTTAACGGAGTTGATAATCATACTTTACAAAATATTTATTATGCTTGGTGTTCAGGGGACATGGACATGATCAAATTTAATAATTTCTTTGCACACGTGCAAACTACTCCGTTTGGATTTATAACAATAAATTTACATGATCCCAAGTCGAGATATCGTAACGGACTTGATAAAATATTTGGATAAAAACACAGAGCAGCAGAGGGGGTGGACTGACAAAAAATGAGTGTGCGACGCGCAAACAAACACGCCTAAAAATCTGAAAAAAAATACGTCAGTGATGGAGTAACAAAAAACGAGCTAACCCACACGATTTGACGTTAACGCGGTCTGTTTACCGCAGTAACGAAATGTGCTCGGT
>JAECUM010016091.1:0-29972 GCA_016617855.1 Megalonaias nervosa
TTCATCCCAAGAATTCGCAAACTTTGCGAAAGAATGGGGTTTCGTACACAGGACATCAAGTCCATTACATGAAATGTCTAATGGTTTGGCAGAAAATGCAGTCTTGATTGCCAAGAAATTGCTCATCAAAGCATGGGACAGTAAGCAGGACCCTTATTTAGCCTTGTTAGAATATAGAAATACACCCTTGAATTACGGCTATGCACCAGTTCAAATGTTACTTGGTAGAAGAACAAAATCTATAATACCGATTACAAAAAATCTTCTCAAACCACAGACCGTTGACCCAACTATTCTTCAAAAGAAAATGCAGCAGTCGAAATTAAAACAAAAACAGTATTTTCACAAATCGGCAAAAGTACTTAAACCCCTTTCTGTAAATGATTCTGTGAGGGTTCAATTTGGTAAAACATGGAAACCCGCCAAAGTTACAAAGTTCACAGCGGCAGGTCATATTTTGTACAAACTAGGGATGGTGGTGTTTACTGCCGAAATCGAAGGTTACTTAATAAAACCATGGAGAATCTGTCAGATGTGACCCCATTTGCTGCTCGCGTATTGGCTGACCCCGAGCAGGAATGTGAAAAAACTCCATTTCAAACAGTTTTCCTAGAGAACCCCATTTCAATAACACTATCCCAGAATCAGGAGCTAAGACTTTGAGGTCAGATGCCCCATATATAACACGGTCTGGAAGAGAGGTGAAACCAAACAAACTCTATGTAAATGAGGAATGGATTAAGAAACATTGATGGTTATAGAGAGAGAACTGAACTGAAACTTGAGTGTAAATGACATCCCCGGAGTGCCGTTTATGTGGAACGGCGGAGGCTGTTAACAACTGACGCATACATGACAAGTAGGATGATTATTTAGGGTATAGTAAAAAAAAATGTTAATGGTTATCCAAAATACGTATGAACAACATTATTAATGCATTAAATATGTCTTGGACATTACTTACGTATGTATTATGTGATTTAGTTTCATGTCAAATCTTTATCATCGAAAATAACTATTTCTACAGAATTATTTAGATTTCGTTACCTTGTTTTATATGTTATCTTCAAAATAAAACACCTGTATTTATTTTTGTCAAAACAAGGGAAATGTTGCATTATTGAAATGGACTATACAATCTGCATCATGTGCACATCTTTCTCCAATGTATATACGCATGCACTGTTAGGGACCCGCTGTGTGGATTGCCTATATGAGTCACTCTTAGAAATAAAGTCTTGAAAGCAACACGCTTGTGTCTGTTTCAATATATACATCTCACTTGAGATAGTTTAGGACGAGAAACACAACAAGGCCGTCCGTCTTGGCACCAATGGTGAAACAGTTGGGTAAAAAACGCAAATAATCGGGGTTGGATGGGTTTTAAATCCACGAGTAAATAAGCATGTGGGGTTTGAGTGGCATCGTCGTACGCATGAGTCAGCCAAGGCGTTCCTAACTGTTTGGATAAGACTTGCACTTGCGATTTATCTCTTGGGCTTTTAAACAAGACCACGTAATGAGCATTGAGGCTGATGGTGCGATGGGCTTTACTTTGTTGAAACAGTATAATTTCTTCTTCGTCTTCTCCTAACAAGTCGTCGAAGATCACCAGATGGGTTTGACTGGTGTCAGACATGATCCCGTCGTCTTCGCAAGGAATGCCGTCCACAAACACGATGGAATCACTTTGACTTTCTAGCAGAAGGCTGTACGCCGATTGCCATTCTTTGTAACACCACACGATCCGTTGAGGTGGACGATCGATGAAATGATGTTTATGTTCGATCAAACGTTTGACAAATTCGGTTTTGCCTGAACAGTCGGGTCCAGCAATTGACATGTTAAAGGGATGGCGAAGATACAAGGCCTCCCAACTGGCACGATCTAAGTTTTCGTCGATAACTTTGAAAGTGGAGGAAGAGGGAGCAGAGACAGTAGTGGTAACCATAGTAGTGCAGGGAATGTCACTTTTGACACGAAGACAGACAAGACAAGAGTTTTTATACTTTTTTCAGGACACGTTTATTGCAATCTTTTAAAGTGAACACCAAATAGAAAAATACATAAAAACCAAATGGTTAAGTACATGGATAAAATACACATCAAAACGATCAAAGAGGAATATAAGTCTCTGTACAACATTTGTGGTGATCAAGGTGTCCTAGGCTCAGTATGTAATGTTCTTAGAGTCTCTACACTCTTGACACAGTCACACACGGGTCCTCCCGGAATGGTCTTTCGGGGATGTCATTGACAGTCTTGTCGTGAAGGGAGTGGTTCTCCTCGGTAACGGGTTCTTCTTCTGGCACTGGCACTAACGCAGGTTTAAAAGTTACATTTTTCACTGAACGTTTGAAGTCCGGATAACAAATCTTGGGCATAGTGTACCACTTCTTTTGTCCAAGCCTCGAAACCCCAACTTTTCCAGTCATGAACTTCTTTCCAGTGAGGGTGTAAGTCACAAGCTACACACACTTTGTCGTACACATCTTCAGTGCCTAACAGTTGACGAATCTTTCTTTCCTGTAGAGGTCGAGAAGTATCGAGATGAAAGCACAAAGCTTTTAACAGAATGAGTCTCTCGTGTACATTCAAAGGGACCACTCTCATGTTTTGGTTGGTATGTACTGTTTGTAAAGAGTCCACAAGGAAACAAAATCCCAGAAAGCAGGTCACTAAGACACACACCACACGTCGATCCCAATTCAATGGACACAGTTCTCGTAAAATGCGATGGTAATCTTCCACCGTTTGAATATTGTCATTGATTTCCTTCCACGGAATCTATTGTATCACGAATGATAAAGGTCGTGGCATGGTTGTCCGTTTCAATTCCTCTTTTTGTCGGAGGCAATAAGTGTACTTTCTGCACAGAGATGATTGTACTCCAGTGGCAAATCTAAATTGTTCACTCACTAACTTGCACATCACACACTGTTCAGAAGTGTCCTCTTCAACTAAGTTTACATCGTGTAAAGATTTTGAAAACCCTCTAACTCTTCTTCTGGAATTCGTTGCAGTAAGTCTACCTTGTAGTAAAAAAGTCAGTAACAATCCAATCCTTCTCGCCAACGAGTAGTTGATCAATGTCTGACCACTGGAACACTTTCATCAGAATCAATCCTCTTATAGCATTTAGGTACCAGTGGTTTAAACATCGGTGACGTAACGGATGCAATTGTTCTTTGCGTTCACTTGTATTTTGACGAACTTTCGGTAATTGCGTTCTCTCAACTCCATAGGCAATCTACGAATGTTCACTTGTAAAGTATCCATGACCATGTCAGTCAAACACCTCTCATAGAGCGAAAGTGTCGGATGTAGTGAGTAATTTCTGACCACTGCCATTCCAGAAAACGGTCAAGAATGTCTTTGAAATCTTCTAATGTAAATGGTCTAAAGCGAAATATTCGGAAGAATGCACACTTGGTCCAGATAAATCTGACTTGTTTATTGACTTCTGTCAATTTTCTCTTGTGAATTTCTCGACATAAAAGTTCCTCAGTCACCAATTAAGATTTTGCTCTGACAAGTCCCTGCCAAATTTCTTTGTAGGGCTTCTCTTGCAATTCGTTTGGTAATCTTTGAATATTATTTTTTAAATGGGGTTTAAATACTTGTCTAGGTGTTGTCCAACGTTTGACTCCTTGCCAAGTTGGTTTCTTAAACGACATGGTATGCCCACTTCAATGACGAGGTCCCACTAAAGGTAGGTAGTGACAATCCGGAGACCATCGAGCATGTTCCATGTAAGCGGAATCTTTCTTCTCCAATTCGTGAATAGACACACCGCAACTGAAGCACTTGACTTTATCCCCTTCGCCCAAGTAGATAAATCCCGCTCTGGCTAATTCTTCGAGGGTAGGTCCCCCCAGATATATTGTCCATTTTTCTCGAAAGGTTTGGAATCGGCTTTCAAAGTCGCAGTATTCAGGCAATCGCACAGGGAACGAATATTCGTCTTTCACAGGTTTATTTCGATGAGGGTACAGTGAAATCCGCAGGAGTTTACTCAGTTTTGGATGACATCCGTAGGGAGGTAGCCGCATGGTTTCATAATGATAACATCCACCATGAAAACCAGTAAAGTGAAAAGGTGTACGATGACGAGTGGCATCGCTCTCGCATCCGTCAGGCATGACACGCACAGCATCACTTTCCATGGTAGGTGTAGTGGTAGTCAAAGTTCCCAAGATGTGATGCTGAATCGCAAGGTACAGCATCGCACTCCACTTGAGAATCACCGAACTTGAATTGTGCCTGTCTGAACTTCATTTGTGCTTCTCTGAAAGGATTCATCTTTCTCGCTTGGTCTTGGTAGTCAGAATGAACTATCGGTTTCGGACGTTGTCCCTTTTTATACTAGTCGTAATGAAGTCTCGAACTTGTACATCGTTCCTTTTTTATGACTAGTTTTGGAAGTCTTCCTTTTTTTCTTCTTGGACAAAGATACTACCTTCTCTAAGGTACCGTCATGCCTGAACCGTAGTGTGGTGGGTGGAAAGGCCATAGAAAGGCAAGGACAGTGCGAATCCCATCGAGTATGTTCCAGAATAGCTGAATCTTTATACATGCATCGATCCATACGCAACCTGAGAGCACTACTGAAACACTGTACATCGTATCCCAATCCAGTCTCAGGTCACAAGTAGACAAATCCTGTTCTACCTAAAACATTCGCAGTAGGTAATCCATCGCTATTCGTGGCCCATTTTAAAAACGTTTCCAATCGACTGGCACAACTACAATAATCAAGCAAGAAATCAGGAAAATGGCATGGTTTGAACTTGGAATTCTGCGTGGGTCTCTCACTCGATTCTTGCTGTGTCGACGTCATGCTTCTCGTTGGTGGCTATCGTCTTGGAACCATTTTTTTTATACCAGTGTGTCCGTAAGGTAAAGTGAAGTGGTTTGGAAGCCAAACTCTCTTCTTGTACACGATTTGATAAACTTTTTCCGAAGGCCGACTGACAATTTTGGTGTATGGTTAAACAAACAATCTTGTGAGGTTCGTAAGTGGTCACTTTAAAATTTCGATCCTGTCCAGACTGCAAGGCTTCTTTCAACACGCCAAAGTTCACCACTCGACCGGGGCGATAATTGAGAGTCAATCCTTTCACTTTACACTCCGTGTGCACTTCTCCTTGTGGGTCACGGTATTCGTAGCCGTAAGTTTTGGGACCCCCACTAGCAAAACTTTGAATCTTGTCGTTGGGCTGCTCATCTGTCCAGGCTCCTAAACGGTCTCCTTCGATGACCGGGTGACAGTGACACAGGCGATCGATGTAGATGCAACTGTGCGTGTCAAATTACAGTACACGATCTCCTAACTGGTGTAAATCTTCGTACAATTTTAAGCGAGCATGGGCTGTCACGTAGGCCGCAATGATGACATTTCCAAATTTGTCTGCTTCTACAAAGCGCAGTTCTTCTACGTAATTGACTAAGATCAAGTTCTCACGAACAACGTCCACGTGTTTCATGTATTTGGTTTTGTCGTGAATCATCTGGAAGTAGCGGGAAGGTTCTGTCAAATACTCCGTCTTGGGTTAACAATGTCGTTGTGCCATTTTGCCCCACAAGTAATTTAACATCACTTTGGCAAACGATCGCCTTCCTTTGTTTCTCTCCACGTGGTCTAAGGTGATGCCTGCCTGCTCCCAGTATTTCTCTTTCAATTTCTTTTCGTCCTCGGGAGTGTGACACCAGGAAGGATAGCCACTGGCTTTTTGTTTCAGTTTTAAAAAGGCATGCACGTAGTCTGCGAAAATGCCTGAGTCCAGTCGCCCTTGTGGTATTTTTCTGTCTTGGGAAAGTGTTAAATTTCGTACACTTCTAACAGTTGATATCCCAAGTCCAGAGCTTTGATCAATTCCACGCTGACCCACGTTCCCGTTAAGACACGTTCTTCCTGAGTGTGCTGACAAGGTTGGTCTTGGTTGCACGTTTCGGCAAAAGTACGACACAAATGGAACATCAGTTTTCCTTGGCAATGGTGTGGTAAAACGGGATGGTACAGGTTCGTGGGGGGCAAGACTTTACATTTAATCAATTCTTCGTATTGTCGAATGTTGTCCAGGTCGATGTGTTGCGTCAGTAGTTGTGGGTGCCCTGTGGGAAAGTGACAGTATTTGCACACATAAGGATACAGCGAACACACGTCCAAGTATTTGATTTCTTCTCCTTTCTTCTCGTCGGCTTGGTACAGCAAACAGGTGGCATTCGTCCGTCCTCGGTACAAACTGTCACTTGGGTTCAGTGGGTCCACCAGCTTGTAACTTTCCACGATACGTTTTAGCTCGGGATCGGTTTTCAAACGGTGATCTTACTCGTGTTCCCACATTTCCACCACTTGGTATCCTTGCTGTTCTAACTTCAGTCGCCGCTGACAAGAGGTCTGGTACAAGTTTTCCATGGTCCGTTGTAAAAACTGATATTCAGTGCCAGGTTAAGAGTAACAGATGGGACAACCGTGAAATAAGCACCTGTTAAACTCGTACACGATCTTAGGGTTTTCTAAGTCGCAGCTATCGACCGAATATGTTCCGATGGTATTCTCGCCTCCTCCGTTGCGAGCATGTTGAATCCATTTGTCTTCCTTGTCGCACAAGTAATGTAGCCAGCGTAGGGTTTTGACCGAGTATTGGCGTTTGACAAAATTGGTCGTTTGAGGACTTATGACAGCTAGGTGTTTTCGGGCATGAATCGTTGGCGGTACACTAAGGAACACGCTTTGGCAATGGTGCAGGCTTCTTTCAAAGGGTCGATCCCTCCGTGCTCGATGAATAATTCTCGAAATTTTCCACAGCAACGCCGTAAAATGTCCACGTCGGAACGACAGTTCTTGAACATTTCTTCCTGAAAGTCGAAGGGGTCCGAGGCGTGAGTCTGGTACCAAGCGTAGAAAGCTTCTCGTTGTTCGGTACGCATCTTGTCGGGGTCGTAGTAGTGAGCCTCAGGCAAATGGGGCAGAACGGCGTGTTGATTGGCTTCGGTATTGAAAAAGTGCGGAAAATAGCCTTTGACCACTTCTGTCATTCCAAAAGTTTTAGGCATGCGACTCAAATGCATGGATAAGTAACTCATCGAATCTTTAAACTGCACTTGACCCACTTGGATGGAAATGATTTTGGCTCCGTTCAAGGTCACTTTAGTACGTTCGGTACTTTGTTCCGTATAGTATCTCAAAAGAAACTGTCCATCGTATCTCGAGGAATTGTGAGTCATCATCGTGGCATATCGATGAGAATCTCCGTAACGTTCGATATCCTCTTGGCTCCACGTCTCGTCGATGGGGTCTAAGATCTATTGGGCGATATCGTCTAGCGTGTTCGGTCCCCGAAAGATTTTTTCACGTCCTCCAGGAATCTTGCTGCAGTGAGGGCAATGACTAAAGATTGGCTCTTGAATGCACTTCTCGCACTCTCGGTGGGCCACGCAGACATTAGGAAAGTGAATACCAGTCTCTTGCATGCATTTGAAATCGAAAAAGATGAAATTCCCTTTCTTCTGTTTGTCGTCCTCTTCATGTTTGGAATGGTATTTTTGAATGTAGCATTCGTGTTCTAAGTCCACGATTTGGTTACAAATGTGACATCGCTTCTTTCCTGAACATACGTGCGCCTTGGTATTATTGGTTCGTATCACTTGTCCACAAGCTGGGCACAATCTCAGCAGCTGACAATCACTTTTCTGCTGTGAACCTTCCGTTTTCAGATGTTGGTAACAGGTCGGACTGCCAAAAGTGCACCGACAAGCTGGGCAATGCACTCGTTCTTGTCCTTCGTCCAGACAGGGTTTAGAGGCCAAACATCCCTCACATTTCGATCCACAATGCTTGTGTTGCTCTCGATTGGTATAGCCATGGTCACATTTCTCACAGTAATAACCGTATGACAGGAATCCCGTGATACTGGTAATAGTATCAAAATGTTCATCGTGATGATAGACGTGAATGTATTTTCCGTCTTTGAAATTTTTGACGCGAAACAACAGAGGTCCGCGCACTTCTTGAGGGTGCACTTTGAATGTTTAGCGTAGAGCCAAGACGTCTTGCAATTTTTGCATTTCAGGAATGCCACAAGCTGTGTCTTTTGGATATCCCCGATTGATGTAACAGGAGGTCTATTTCTCTTTGTTGTTTGGCTCGGTCCGATTGTCGAATAGTTTTCCAGGCTCTTTTCCATTCTGCCGCATCGTTCTGGTCTTGAGCATTGTTAATTTGAACGAGGCTGCGCTTGACGCTGAGAAGGTTGTCCACCAATAATACCTTTTTGCGTTGTCCGGTCCCTTAGGGAAGAGACACGTGGGTCATGAACAGTGTCGTTTTTTCGTTGGTGATGAGAAACTTGTCGTTGGATTGTTGCATGTGTTGAATATTGTCGATGACTTTGGAGGGTGTCAGTTCTGATGGGCTGCTAAACTCGTTCCAAACGGGGGGCTTCAAACTGTCGTGATGAATGGAAGGTCTCAAGCGATCGTCTTCTTTGGCTTCACACTGCTGTTTCAGTGTGGTTGACAAAGAATCCCAAACATCGGTGATGAACCCCTCTGCTTTCTCCAACGGTACGTCGGACTTGAAATCTTTAAAGATCACTGTGTACGTGTAGGCCGTGGTTCGAAATTTTCTAGAGGAGCGTTTGTCCGTCTCTCGAATGTGGTAGTACTTTTCAGGGTTTACTGGTGGTGATGGCGGACTTTGGCTGGGTGTAGAATCTCTTGGTCTGGATTCTCGCTCACTCATGTCATCTTCAAAATCGCTGGCATGAATCTGAGCCAAGACTTCAGCTACTGTGCGAGGCGATAAATCACGTTTCTGCCTCTTACTTTCTTCACCTTTCTTCACGAAATGATGCGATCGTTTCATCTTGACTACAAAAAGTAAAATGACTACATTTGAAAAGCCATGGACACCTTTATATTCATGTCAGACCAGTGTATATATAAAGGGCTAGTGCCTTCCCTCCCAGTATTCATTTCACTCTCAAACCGACCAGCATGATGGAAGAACCCACACAGATCGAACTTTTGATCAGAGCTTTGCGAGGTGTCATACGAAAGTTTTCTTCAGACAAACCGACGGACTACTCCCCCTCCTTTCGAGATAAAAGTCAAGATACTTGTTATATCTGTCAGAAGAAAGGGCATTGGGCTACAGAATGTCCAGACTGTCAAAAAAGCAAGACCAGTGTCAAAAGAGACAAAAGTCAGGATACTTGTTATCATTGTCAATAGAAAGGACATTGGTCTTCAGACTGCCCTAAGAATCAACAGAAGCAGAAGGCAGAAGAAGAAGAGGTGCCCTCGGCAAAGGAAGAATCCCGACACGTTCAGAAACAGAAGAAAAGAAGAGGAGAAAAAAGTGAGGAAGAAGAGGTGTAAAAACCTGTGAAAGAGAAGAAAATCAGAAAACAGAGAGAGTGAAAGAGAAAAGACACAGAAGAAATCTATGAACTTTTTTAAAGTGTTGTGTTGTGTTGTGATATTGGATTGTAAAATTTATACCAGAATAAACCAGACAGAAAAACGTAAGTGTCTTCTGGTTTTGATTTTTAGAATAAGGGCCTACACTCACGCAATCACCCACGTACATCATAGGGTATAAAAGGGATTTTGATTTTTAATTGATTGAGGCAAAATGAATTCTTTTCGAAAAAAGTGGGTGGCCCAGAAAAGGACCGTTGGGTGTTTGTTTTATGTTTTTGTTTTTTTTTAAAATCAGGAACGAGAAGCAATCAGCTTTAACTGCCTTAAGTCTTTGCCACGGCCAAGGCCAAGTTGTGGACCTGCTCCTGTCGATGATTGGGTAGAAATCACTAGGGCGGGTATTTCAGGCGTACTAACAGTGTTGGATTGTTTGGCTCGTAAAGGTCTTTTTTCTCTTGGGCCGTAATAAAGAATTCTGATACATTTGTTTCCGACTCCTTAACTCTGCCAAAATATCCAAGAGTACCATTACCGTTTGAGTTTCACTGTTCTCCTTCTCTACTAGACCTTGTTTCTTCTCTGTTTCTTCTTCTTCTTCCTGTATTTCCTTCTTGCCTCTTCTTCTTGCTGTTGCTGCTGAAGGAGAAAAGCTTGTTCTGCTTCTTTCTTTCTTTCTCCAATTCTTCTCTCTGTCTCTGTTTAAATCCTCGACGTGTGGTGAAGAAGGAGAAGGTGGCGAAGGTGCTATTACCGGAACAAATTCTTGCGAGGAAGAGAGAAAATCCACTAAATCCCAATTGAAATCGACCTCTTCTGGAAGTAAACCTGTGTTGACTTTGGTGGCCGCTGCTATGCCATCGCTTGTCGTCTCCACGGCCGGTGCACCCCAATTCATTCTCTTCTTAATTTTCCTCATGTTTCAAAAACCAATGTCGCATCGATTCCCTGAGCACAGACGCTAGCACACCTATATAGGGAATGTGATGTCACAGGGAGCTCTTTTCGGATTGGAAGACAGACTCCCGCTGTGATTGAATTTTGTAACGCGTGTTCGGATTGATGAACAATCTTAATCCGTTTCGATCCGGTCTTCCACTTTAAATAATCGGGGTTCACTTCATTCCCTTCACCTGTTCTCGTCACAAGATGTGGACAAACGTTGAATCCTCTACTCTCGGATCGTTAATGCTGTTCCGTACGGACTTACCCATGTATGTTAAATCATCATGGACCATCATCCCGATCACCGAGACGAGCGTTTGGAAAAGAAGGATCTATGTGGAGAGACAAGGCTATCTGAAGAGAGTCCTCATCTACGGACCAGAGGGTAGACGAAGTTTAAGAAAAAGAAGAAGATCCGTAAGATGCCCTGTATGTTAACGGAATGGTGTTAACATAAAAAAATCCATAGGCCCTTTTCAGGGCCACTTCATATGCCTCGAAAAGATTTATTCTTTCTTGCCTAAATATTTTTTAATCGATTGTGTAATTTCTGTGTGATAGATTGATGTTCATCAATCTATGGTTGTGTCGTATATGTCTCTCTCTCTAACCATGTTTCTATGTCTCTGTCTCTATTGTATTTGTCCCTACCTAGGGTATCCACGCGTATTCAGGTCAGCCACTTGCAACATTGTTGCCAGTGTCCAGTACCGTGACGTCACCCCTGTTCTATTTTCCCTTGAGGCTATATCGTCCCACCCTGTGAATTTTCTGTTTTGAGGCTATAGTAAAACCCCCTAATTTCAACATAGAAGTCTACGTGATGCTATAAATTTTGAGGCTATATCGTCGGGGGGGGGGGGGTTAATGTATTTTCCATTGAGGCTATATCGTTCCCCTTCACTACATCCGACCACAATGGAGCGACTTCTCCTGACACTTGGAATGAGTTCTCCCAGGGCGATTTCTCCATGGGGCGAGTTCTCCATTATTCTCACGCTTGCACTCATTGTGTTCATTTATAGTACCGATAAGGTGATTTCATATTGTGAGAAATTTCGTCGTACTTTTATTGATAAAGCATCAGACTCCTGTGGTAAAGGTCGTAAAGGTCGTGCATGCTTTCAGTACCGATTATAACGGGCATCTATTTTTAGAATTTGATTACACGTACCTTTAAAGGCCATAGTTCGCTTTATTTGGATCCTCATGTATCCATATTCCGTTGGTAAGTAATTATATACACGCCTCTACAAACACCTACGGTAAAAGTGAATGTTAAAGTACGTGGACATTTTTGGACGCTGTCAACCTGAAGGTCCAGTACAAGCCGAATAATGTTGTTTGTTGTGATGTCACAATTAAAGCTACGAATACTGGAACTAAAATTCGTCCTACGCTATATTTTGACTATTGGACCCGACATACTCTTTTCTAGAAAGATTGTTTGGAAGTTCTTTGATGACAGTTAAGGTGCAGATCATTCAGTAATCAGGACTGAATACACATTGGTTGGTATTAGTATTAAATGCTAAAACAAACAATTAATATTTAATTTAACATGCACCTACGTGACCATATTGACACACACTGTAACAGTGCACACAGCATTTGAAATTGAAAAGCGGAAATAGACTGGTAAATGCTAGCTTAAACTAATACATATTACGATGTATGCAAGGAACGAAATCTCAAAAAAACATTATTTAGATTTTTACAGCCATTGGAAAGGTTATTTTTAACGCACGTCTTTGTTAGGATCAATTCTTCGTATCTAGCCGGATGTTCTCCATCCAAAACTTACCAATTTGGGAAGTATCACTACAACTGCTTCCAGGTCTCTTTCAGGAAGTCAACTTGCATCAGAAAGAGACTGGGATGTTCAATCGAAACGTGCTCGATTTTTCCATCACATATTAGAAAACTCAGATGTAAATAATGGTAATTTTCATTCTGAACTGCACTGAAGCCCGTGGTTGTTATCACATTGACGTCATAACTACTGCATATCGTGTCAAAGCGAACAGCAACATCTACAGTCTATACAAACCCAATGTTTTCTTCAATGTTTTAATTAAAAATCTCCATGAATAACTGTAACGCGATGAAGCTGAGCAGCAGAGAGGGTGAACAGACCACATGCTTGGATTGTTACTCATTAAAACAAAATTATGGTCTCAATAGTCAACAACCATAAACCCCCCACCAATTGGGTTACTTCATTTTTGACCTTCGTTCCACGCGTGTTTGTTTACTCGCGGACAATTTACCTTTGGTTGCACCCTCTCTGCTGCTCTGGTTTTTTTTATCCAAATATTTTATCAAGACCTATACGATACCTCGACCTAGGATCATGGAAATTTATTGTGATAAATCCATGTGGGGTAGCTTGTGCTTTTGAAAAAAAAGCTTTTAAACTTAATCATGTCCATGCACCCTGAACACCAAGTCTGATGAATGTTTCGCAGAGTATGTGTATCGACTCTATTAAACACAACTAAAATATTGCAGTTATCTCTGATCACTTTAGTTGATTGTGTATAGCGCTGAGTAACATAAATCACGTCAGTATTTTTGTGTATACCTCTGGAAAATATTCTGGCATGATTTGATTGTTTGTCCTGCATCACATCATCATATACTACGAGATTATTAATAAATCCATCAAGGTGATCTACAAATGGCGCTTCATCAATATTGGTAATAAAATTAATAATATCATTACCGTCTTCATCCCCTTGACTTGACTTATGTCAATGAAATTTGCATTTTCATTAAAATCTTTAAGTACTTCATAACATCTCTGATGATCTACAGATGGCGCTACTAAATATAACTTATCCCACTTGAGTCATCTCATTATCAGATTAAGCAACTGTTTCGTCTTACCGGACCAGATGGGCTAATTATTATCATCCTGATAGAATTCGGTAGTGCTGGACGATTCTTGACTGGCTCCTGCTTTCCTTTTGCTGAGAAGTCAATTATATCCATATGATAAATAATATGAACTTATATTGTGTTAGATGTAGAACAGCCACCGCCACCACTGGATTAACAACAATAATAACAAAAAATAGAAAGCGTACACTTAAGGCAAGTGTGTGAAATGTGGTACAAAAAAATACAAATTTATTTCCCTTGACAAATCAAGGAAGACAGGTGGTTTTATCGCTGCCTCGTTGGGAAAATTACCAGGAACTCCATGGGCCAAATACCCTGGTGAAAAAGATCTTCCTGGATATAAATACTGTGGTCCTGGAACCCGACTTGATATTCGACTTGACGAACGAGACCAACCAAGACCTGGAGAGTATCCAATAAACGCAATTGATCAAGCATGTCATATTCATGATGTTGCGTATAAAAGCAAAGATTTACAACAACAACATATCGCAGATGTGAAGTTGATTCATGTGTTAAATTCTATAAAGAATAAATCTCTCAGAGAAAAACTCGCTAGATTTCTGGTAAAATATGCGATGAAAGGTAACCTAGTGCTAGGTGGTGGTAATTAATCAACTAATTATTATCATAATGGACTCGATTTATTATAGCCCAAGAGGATATTGGAGGGGTAGAGCAGCAATTAGTAAATTTGCTGATGAAGCAAATGTTTCACGTTCTGTTGCTGAAAATTGGTTAGGACGACAGGCAATATGGCAAATCTATCTACCTCCTCCTAAAAAAATTCAGTACGCGTATTTTGATGTCAGCACTCCAATGAAGTTCACTGAGCATATATTTTGTTTTCACCACATGATACTATTAAAATTGGTTGACGTCAATCACACACATACAAATACGCGTTAACTGTCGTTGATGTTGCAAGTAGATATAAAGAAGCAGAACCGCTATCAGCAAAAACAGCAACTGAAGTTGCATCTGCGTTTGAACGAATTTATCAACGTGGTAGTCTACGATGGCCACAATTATTACAGGTTGATCCTGGCAAAGAATTTCTTGGTGCAGTATCATCTCTTATGAAAAACCATAATGTCAAAATCAGACGAGGACATACCGCAATTCATCGTGATCAGGCAATCGTTGAACGATTTAATCGAACACTTGCTAAGAGATTATTTGGATACCAGTATGCGAAGGAAATAGTTCAGGCAGACAAGAGATCCCGTGAATGGGTTGCAAGATTACAAAGTGAGATAGCTGCGTTAAATAATGAATTACTCGTGCAACTTCTATGAAGCCTGCTAATGCGTTCACAAAGAAATATATACCAATACAACGACATGACTTTTCAAAACAACCAGTATTAGGTAATGTGACTGTCAGATATTTATATGAACCTGGTGAATCTGAAGGGAGTAAAAAAGAGCAACTGATCCTATTTGGAGTGTGGTCACACATAAAATTTCCAGCGTGGTTGGATCGACGGGTAGGCCTGCAATCTACAGACTGGATTCAACTGCTCCTCAGCGTGGATTTGTACGTGAACAATTACAAGAAATTCCTGAAGACACACAAATACCACCGCGTTCACTTTTGTAAACTGGCACCCTGACGTCGATTGCACTCAAGTCAAGTCTGCATCACATTTTCGCGCGTGTGACCAAAACTAATATTAATTCTATCTACGGTAAACTATCTTGGATAATTATTCGAATACTGCCACAACATTACTGTGTTACAACTGGCACAATGATTATTCTGTCGTTGTTTCAGTGTCATAATAAATTCAGCATTGAGATCAAAGTCGCGCTTATTTTTTTTTTTTTCACATTGTTTATAACTAGATAATTTTTTCTTGATGACAACGACTTCGTTATTAGCATCATCAGTGATTTCTTCGGTTATTACGCAATCCATGATAACCCTTCGCAGTTGAGATATTCGTCTGACTCGATACACCGTGAGATAAACTAAATTTGACCATTCGATCCGATCATCAATAATCCAAATATTTGTATCAGAAATAGTTTTAATCCTTGTGACGAATGAATCGTTATAGCGTACCCTAGTGTCCATGGAGTTTTATTCCTGACTTCGTCAGGAGTTAACGCGCTCTCAACAACATCAACAGGAACTAAAACAATATCATTTAGTACAAGATTTTGTTTCTCATTAATTCCTGGAATTTCAACTTCAATATTCTGTCGTCGCGTATCCGCTGGGCGATAACACAATGGTACAGGTAGATCTGAAAACTTTTCTTTATGTAACAGAAATAATTTCTCTTGCAGTGTATCACGAACTATCTTTCTACTTGCAACTATCAAATCAACTGGCCTCCACAAATTCCAAAAATCATTCATAAGAGTTTCTGGAATTATTTCACGCATTATCTCACACTGTATTCTATCTGGCTGCAGTCTGATTAACTTTTTAAATTCTTTCAATGGTTCATCAGTAGATCTATGATCATCAGTTATTTCCTCATAATAATCTACGAATGTTTTTAACCAATTGTGCGGAGACCTGTCCAACAAAAGCTGGTGGTTGACCATGATCACCACACATTATAACAGCAGTATTTTTCATCAACAACCAATCAAGAAATATTTTGAATACTTCCAGCGATACCGTACAAATTTCATCGAAGATAATAATTCCAGGAACGTATTTTTCACGTATTCGTTTGGGAGTCTATGCGTCTCCGCCCCATCTGAAAAAACTATGATATGTTTGAGATTTTACTCCACGTTCAGTCATTTCTCTGGCGAGTCTATGTGTAGGTGTCAAAACAATCATATCTGAACAGTTATTCAGGAATAATGCAATCACGCGCGTTGTTTAACCAGAACCACCACACCCAATGAGATAAACGGTTTTATGTCTGGCCATAGGATCATATACCGATGGTGCTGATGATTTTGATATTTGATTATTATTCTTGTAATATAATTCCTTGATTTCAACGTTGGCGGATTCAGAATACCCAAGTATATTTTCTTGTTTTATTCTCCATTCACTCCATGATTCATTAATACCTAGAAATGGCTTCAATAAATCCGTATATTTTTTATTTATATCAAATGAATCCGTGGCGACTCTAACTGCCGTGTCCTTATTCGATGCAGCTACGTTGAATATCAACTAGAAATTCCGATCTTGTTGGTGACCATGAATTCTTCTTTTGAGCAGCATGTGCAACAACTGATGGAACGGTAAAACAATTATTGATTAATTGTTCAACTTCTGACTCTGTCAAGATATTGACAGGAGTATATTTTAATGCAATATATTTTCATTTCTTCGTGGAGTGATTCTGCACGATAAATTTCTCCATTAGGACCGACAAACTGATCATACACAGATTCAGAACTCTGAAATAACCACATGGATACAGGGTTACTCTTACTAATATTTCTGATAAAATCAAAGATATAATCATTATAAAATTTAACTGTTCTGTCTCGTGGAAATATTGTCACGGCTGATGTCCATGCATGTGCGTTATGATCAATGAGTGTTATCGGAGCTCCTCTTGATTCATATTTTGATTTATACAAAATCTCTCCGGTTAGTGTTTTCATTGTTATTGGGAATTTCAATTTTCTTCCTAGTTCAGCGACATCTTTAATAGACGCTCCGGTATCTTTAACTGTTTCTGCCCACTTATTATTTTTTTTACGTCTTAGATCAGTTAAACCTTTTCCACGCATCGCGTTTGTGAAGTGTTCTGTAATTCGCTCGGCTACAAAATTTATCCTTGACTCTGTCAAGGACATTTTCATCGGTTTAAGACCATCGAGATTGGGTTTATTATTTAGCGGATATATACCATAAACAACTGCAGTCACAGGATACGCTCCTTCATAATATGGTTTGTCAATACCAGTCAACACTCCTTTTTTGGAATTTTTATTCAACGTGACAATATTATTTCCAGTGTGTCCTGACTGTATGCGGACAGGGTCACGTTTGTCACGGATAATCGAAATGCCGTCGTTTGTCTGCACAATAAATTTTATTAGAATAAGATATCTTTGATTGTCGAGATAGTTAATATTCTCCCTTCTTCGCTTGTCATTCATTCTTGTATCGATAATATCGTTAATTCTGAATGTTGATCACACATGAGCCGCACCATCATCGTGAAATTCCTTCTTGACTTGACGGATTCGATCAGTTATATCCCTATTCGTTAAAGCGAGATCTTGCATCTAAAAACTAAATTTAGATTCCGGCAGTTTGTCACGATCAAATCTGGCTTTAGAAGGTTTAATTACGGATAATCTCTCAAACTCCTCCATATTATAATTAACGCAAATATATATTTAATTTGAAGTATGAAATATTATATAATGATTCAAATAAACAATAAATGCAGGTGGCTGATGATTTTTTTATGCAGCTCCTTGTAACAAAGCATGCGTAAATGAATTCTGTGGATATCATATGCAAAGCGTTCGGCACGGCTGTGTAGGACCAAAACCGTGTTTATGATGTGATGCTGGAGTTAGATAAGAAACTCAGTTGTGTGTGCAATGCGGTGGTAAAAAATAGAGAATTGAAAGGATATTAAAAAATAGCGCCGATGGAGTTGAATCTCCCATAAAAACCGCCGAAGATTATCTCGCCAGATTTTCAAAACAATGATTTAGACAATTAATATTATTATACAAATGGAACAAAATGAATTTGTAACACATCCTGTCATTAAAAATTAAGAGGCATCTCGTGATGGTGTAATTAGGCACTGTCGATTAAGAAAACTAGGCGGAAATGTTAATGACACTGGTTACCTCGTATTTATTACCAAGGGAAATAAAATATTATTACTCACATAGGTTTGTGTACGAATGTTTTCATGGAATCATCGAAAAGGGTCTTGTGATCAATCATATTAATTCAGATCCAAATGATAACTCTTTATGCAACTTGCTGGCTGTTCCACAGAGTCAGAATTGCAAATCTGGAAATGGTGGCGGCCCACGATACGCAAAGGTTGTTATATCTGTAAATGTAGAGACAGCGGAAGAAATAATATTTCCATCGACATATGCAGCTGGCAAATATTTTGATATTCACCGTGTTTCAGTACAACGGGTCGCAAATAATATATATAGATCATCATTTCAAAAAAATTCAAACAAAAAATCACGTTTCGTTTCAGTTTCAGACACATGAAGAGAGATAACTCCGTTAATCAAACGCTTTCTCCGCTAGAGTTATCCCGATTTATAATAATATTTTTTTACCAGTACAATGATATATGTATACTCGGACAATTCTGCCAATCAATCTTACAAGGGGCGGGAAAATACTTAAATACATATTTGTGTATAAAAATATCAGAATGAAAACTTTGATACTGACCAGTGATGATTTTAACTCGAAGAAATTTCAGATGAGTGATGTTCCAGCGCCGTACGGTAAATTTACAATCGAAACAATGGAGGATGGTTCAAAAAAGATAGAAATTATAGATAAATTTTTATCATGGATTCTCACAAAAAATGCAGTCTATTAAATCTCCTTCCCGAGATGAGTTAGCTCGAAGACGATTACAAGATATATTTGCCAGACTGCAAAATGCAGAAAAATTATTACAAAGGAGATAACCATGTCTTCGAGCTAGAGTAATCAAGCAGTTGTCTCCCGTGTTATTGCGTAATGTTACAGCCCGCATCCATGTTTTTTGTGTTATGTTAATCGTAATTTCTTGTCCTGTTTGACTGATATATCTCTCTTTCTTGTATGTTACTTCGTTGTTGATGGTTTCAGAAAAATAATAATTATATGGTTCACAAATTTGACTTGTAATTGTGTATATCTCAACTATGTGAATGAATGCAGCAGTACATATGATCACGATACAGATAATTTCACATTGACCATTCTATCATTGATTTTAAGTGACTGGCTAATCACCACGTTTATGCAATATTATTTATGAAAATGTGGTGATCCCGGAGCAAGGATAGAGGTCTCAGAATGGTCAAATAAAATCCATACTGCAGTTTATATATTTCAGTATATTGATCACTTGTAGGCTTTTCCCCTCAGAAAACTTCATGATTTCTGAAACGTATATTTGTAATGAGAGTTCGTGGGATATTGTTGGAGTGTCGAATTCTCGTACGCGCGGTCTTGAGTTCTATTCCCGTGACTGACACATTTAGAAATGTGTATACTAAATATTTAATTCAGATTCAGAAAATATTTTTATTTTAAACAAAATATTAATTATATAATGAATTCCGAAAATACTCATGCAATTATTTCTGAGATAAAAAATAAAATGACGAGGATATAGAATTATCGGAACAGTTGGACTCTGATAAAATTATAAACGATTTTGAAGATCTACAGGAACGGAAATATAATGGAAGATATACACTAGCAGCCGAGTACAGATTCATCAAATTACTTCAACAGGCCTTAAGACAGTCTCTACTTTATGTCGATGATGAGGGTATTGAAAAATCTGTTTCATTCGCAGAGGCGATCGAAGAAGTCAGGTCAAAGTTATCATGAGAATATGAAACAAAAAAGATTATGAGTTCACGTGTGCGACAGCTGAAGAAATTTGTGTGCAGTGACAAGGTCGCTACTGACGAGGTCACTGAGAGTGAAAGTGCTGTCACCAGTGACTGTGGTAGCGAATAGTTATATACTTAAATTTACCAGTGTATTTGTAAGAGCTCCGGTAGTCGTGGGGTTAAGGCGTTTGCGTACGGATCCACTGGTGGAAACTCTCCACATGTTCGCGTCTCAAAAAATGCTAAAGATATATTGTCTTGCATTCGGTGACAGATGCTATGATAATTGGGGGGCACCAGCGGGCAGTTGATGATGAGATATATTCTTGTGTATGGGTGATTGTAAAAAATACTAAATCCAGGTGTAACTCCAACAATTGCAATGAGAAACAAATATAACAATTACCCAAAAAGATATATATCCGACGTCTGATTTATTCATTTATGATATTTATTCAGATAGTAATATTTATTTTTATTCTGATTATAATATTTAATCAGAATGAGATTATAATATTCATTCAGAATCAGATTATGATATTTATTCAGAATCATATTATAATATTTATTCGGATAATAATATTTATGCAGAATCATATTATAATATTTATTCAGCTGTTGATTTTTATTTTTGTTCTGATTATTACATTTTTTTAGAATCATATTATAATATTCATTTTTATTTTTATTCTGATTATGATATTTATTCAGATAATCATATTTATTCTGATCATTATATTTATTTTGAATCATATTATAATATTTATTCAAAATCATTTATTCAAATAATGATATTTATTCAGATAATGATATTTATTCAGAGTCATATTTAGTCAGAATCATATTATGATATTAATTCGTAAAATAATATTTATTCAGATTATAAAATTTACTCAGATTATAATTTTTTTCAGATTATAATATTTATTTTATTCTGATAATAATATTTATTCAGATTCTGATTATAATATTCATTCAGATTATAATATTTATTCAGATTATAATAATATTTAATTTTATTTAGATTGGAATATTTATTCTGAGAATAATATTTATTCAGATTATAATAGTATTCAGAATCGGATTTATTTTTATTCCGATTGTAATATTTATTCACATTACAATTCATCCTCAGATTATAATATTTACTCAGATTCTGATAATAATAATATTTATTTTATTCTGATCATAATATTTATTTATAATATAATATTTGTTTTATTCATCAGATTATAATATTTTTTGTTCAGATTATAATATTTACTCAGATTATAATATTTATTTTTATTCATATTATAATATTATTCAGAATCATATTTATTTTTATTCTTATAATATATTCAGATTATATTAATATTTATTTTTTATTTAGATTATAATATTTATTCACAGTCAGATTTATTTTTATTCTGATAATTTATTCAGAATCAGATTATAATATTTATTCAGATTATAATATTTATTCAGAATCAGATTTATGTTTATTCTGATATTTATTTTATTATGATAATAATATGTATTCAGATTGTAATATTCATATTATTCTCATATTTATTTTATTCTGATAATAATATTTATTCAGATTATAATATTTATTTTATTCTGATAATAATATATATTCAGAATCAGATTTATTTTTTATTCTGATAATAATACTATATTTATTGATTTTTCTGCTAATAATATTTATTCTGAATCAGATTGTAATATTCATTTTGATAATACTATTTATTCAGAATCAGATTTATTTTTTATTCTGATAATAATATCTATTCTGAATCAGATTGTAATATTTATTTTTATTCTGAATCAGATTACAATAATATTTATTTTTATTCTGAATCAGATTTAATGTAAGAATGTGAACCTGATCTCTATCACATACAGCTGTAATAATATGTTCTCGTTAACTGTTGTATTGTTCTACGAACGCACATACAGATTAATACTCAAAACTTCATTCCTCAAATCCAGAAGGTGTCCCGTCTGGTCAGTAAGTTTGAAATGTATCCATGATAATAGCAGATTATGACATCTCAGATAAACAGGATTAATTGGTTCTGATACAATAAAATATCCTGGTTGGACTTGAGGGTTAAATGAGTACAAGATGTATCCTTGTTGAGCTTGGTTAGAATTTTCAAGATCTACTTGATAACTGCCATCAATGACGTCACAAACAAGATTGACACGATCGCTGATGTTATATTTACAATGCCCGGCGACACATGACGATCTCCACCGTAGGAATCGTTCTTGTGTTTGAGAATACTCTATGATTCGAGAACATTTGGAAAATATTTATCAACGATTTCGCTCATTGCTGTCTTCATATTGAATTCAAGTTCATGTGAAAGGAGATCACTTTGTTTATTGATTGATTTTGTTTATAATAATCTAAAAATAAACCTTTAAAATCGTATTTCGATTTTATATTTGCAATTATAACTCTGTTAACGCATTTCCAGTTCGAGAGAACATGCATTGTATGGTCAATATATTCTTTGAATTGTTTTACATCTTCGTCGTAATGTTGTGTTATGGACGTATATAGATTTATTATGTTGTTGTATGTCTGAATATATTCAGACTCAATTGCGTCTTTTAATGATTTAACAAAATCTGCGTTAAATTTTGCTTTAATATAATTGTAGGGTTTTGATACGTCTGGTAATACGATACCACGCAAATGATCCGTTATGTCTGGAAACGTTTTATTTTCTACAACGATTTGATTATTTGTATTAAAGTATGTCCATGGTTTTTGTTTTCGATATTCTGGAATATTTGTAAATGATTGTTTCAGTGAAAAAAAAATTCATCATGTTTTGGTTCTGGTATTCGTAGATAAACCGGCGCGACATCAGGCCAACCTAATACAGTTCTAATCGATGATTGATATATATCTACGGCATAATCTGGAGAATATACTTCAATCGCCGCAGATAATGTTGGTTCGTGAATAGTAATGGCTATCTTGGATTCTTTGCCAGTGATCGATTTAAACCGGCGCTGGAATTCATCATTGATCTGTTCGATTTCATAACTACCAGTGGGAATACTGACTACTTGCCAATCTGGAGTTCCATCGTCGCGGTTTTTATTTGCAAATAGCAGCGAGTTGTTTGGTTGTAGTCCACCAAATGACTTTGGTCTAATATTTGGCCAACTGTAATAAACTCGCAATTGTGCTAGTGCTATTTCTTTTGCTGGAATTTCAGTTGGAAAATTCACGCTGAATTCATGATAAGTTGAACTCACTGATATCATTGTGGTGTTTTGCGGTGCTGTATTAGTGATGATTTGTTATAGTAATTCGTTTGACACTATTAATGCATCCCTGATTTTAAATCAAGGAAACTCCCTGACATCAGTCAGATTCCTTGACTTCTCAAGGGAACTGGAAACCCCTGATTTGTAAATCGGGAGCATTTCTGCAAATTCCCGATCGAATATTATTCCGTCGCTGAGTCCTGATGATATCAACGATGATAATTTGGCATGTGTTTGTGTTGACGCTGATTCATGCAATTTATCAGCCGCACACGTAGATATCTTTTTCTGCAATTATATTAAGAGCACCAGCAATTGTTGTTGTGGTTGAAACACAAATTGTTACAACTACTGGTGATGCCATTGTTACCGCAGACAGTAATACACCGATTCCAGCGACTACGGCAGATGCAGAATAAACAATTATATCAGTAACAACAAAACGTCTACAATATTTTTTATTTTTACTGTATGATATTTTTCAGTTGGGTCTGTAACAAACACACTTGTTCGTATCTGTATTTGCTCGCTGAGATTTATATTTGTTGTTAAGTAATCAACTGAGTTGTTTCAGCGACAAATTCCAAACACCACCAGTAAGACGCTGCGGTTAATTTTTTCTCAGATGGTTCCAGTATAAATATTTCTTCGGCATCTTTATTTAATACAATAGATACGGTTCCAGAAAAATCATCGTTTGAATGACGCCATGGATACGTGGTAAAAATCCTTAATTTTGCAGAGCTGAACACGGACAGCCTGTACACACCGGTAACCGTCGCGGTATGTCTGATAGTGTTATTTTACTGTGACCATGTTGATGATCCTGATGATACTGTGTATACCACATTGATGATCTGCTTGTGAGAAATTTTAATCTGATTAGTTTTTTCAACGATATCAGGAATTCCACTGACAATATCGTTGAGTTTTGTGTTAATTTCGGAGAGTTTAATATCAACAACCGCTGGACTTCCAAAAAATTCATTAATGGCTCTTGTTACCACCCTGTAGTTAAATTACATGTGTGTTAAAATTTGAATTCTTTCTAATTCTCTCTATTTCATTTTTACTTCATTTTTTATATCATTAAATATAATTATTATTATGATGATGATTATGTTCGCAGGATCTGACATTTTGTTAGAAACATCGTGTTTATTTAGAACGTAAATGTGACTCGCGTAAGCAGGATTTTTGCATGACGGTTTTGTCATATTAAGTAAACAGTCGCAAATAGCTATGTAAATGATTGGTTGTGACCACGGTCATTACTAATAATACTTGTTGACATTCTATACTACGTTGGCGATATTTCGAAATCTCCATGATTTCTTCATGCGTATGCATGAAATGACATATTAGTTTGCTTTAAAATACTCAGGTAGCTGCGAACTAGTGGAGAATCATATTTTAACATCTTAGAGAGTCACATCGTAACATCTTATAGAGTTTCTAAATACCTTAAGAAGAAGGTATTCTTTTGTGCTGGAAAGAGTTGTTCGTTCGTACGTTTGTAGAACAACATGTGTTTTGTTATTGATAGCTGTATTTCGTCTACCTTTTAAGTAATAATTTTTTACCCTGGAGAACTACACAACTGGCTTTCGACAAAGACATTTGCTGAAATTAACTCTAAATTGGAACAGGACAATACAAATTGTGATTCACAGTGAAAATTCTGGTTACTTGTGTAAAGCCTTCGTCTGATGTCATCATCCGCCATCTTGGAACGGAATTGAGATTCAGACTTCAATTTAGAACTGTTTATTCACAGGACTTATGTTTTTCACAATTTTAGGACACATTTTAGGATCTTCTTCATAAATCGTAAGTCTTGTTTCATATTTTTACCTTTTCACCGTGTTTTCTAGGGAAATAAATTATTTTTGTTAAAATTTACAAAGCTTGTTGTAGTCACTCTTTTCTTTATGTTATTTTAAACGAGCCGATACGTAACACTCTGTTTATGTTTCTATGAAAATTTAGAAACGTTTCTACGTGATTAGAAAATTCAGTTCTAAATACAATCATTCCATCGTTGATTGTCGTCAACGAAGTTGTCATCGGGATGTTGCTATCGTCGACGCATTTCTTCGTTGCAGCTTCAAAATCTGATTCTGGTGTTCTGAGATTATTAATTCCATTGTTGTTCATGTCGAGAAATGCACGCATCATACCAACGTTAACTGATATGAACTTGGATTCTTGATCATCGACATATTTGTTTGTTTGTTTTTTTTTTCTTTTTTTGCTGCGTCTGTGGGTATGACTGGGTAATTTTTGTGTTGGTAATGTTGAATGCCAGATTGGTGTATTGAGATTATTAACATACTTTAAAAATTCCTTTGGTGGTGCCAACCCAAAGGAATCGAAATAAACAATTCCACATGGATCAATCGCGTATGCAACCCAATGAGCACCTGGACCAGAGTTTTTATCAAGATTTATGATACCGGTTTCAACATTATTTGGTTTGTACGGTAAATGATCACGCATAAAAACACGTCTAAAAATTTTTATATTTAGCTTTTTAGCAGCATCAGGTAAATCAAAATTGGACATAGAGAGAATCAATGAAATGTCCCTGGCAGTCTTAAACCCTTTCCGTACCGGGTTCCTGGCAGTCTTGGACCCTTTCCTTTTTCTAATTCCTTTTCCTGTTGCTTTCATTAGTGCCATCCCAGCAGCAGTTCCAACAGCGCCAAGTGCAGCTGCTTTTGCAACGGCTGGGGCTGCAGCGGCTATTATTCCTGGAATTTCTGCTAGAAGTGGAAATATACCACCCGTCTTAACGATGTTTTTAATGGCACCCGCAGAAAGATTAAGTCGTATGCCGGTCTTTGATTGTTTAGCTTTATTGAAGTTCCTAAATTGACGTTCTGATATTTGAACCACCTTGGATTTGTTCTCGCGTTAATGATATTTTTACTCCGCAGTTTTCTTTTCATACTGATTGTAGTTTTTTAATCTGACCAGGAGTCAGACTGACACTAACACGATGATATGACATTATAATATCATGAGCGATTTAATTACATGTTTTCTACTGGGGCATCAACGACTTTCATTCGTCCACCAGCACCTTCAAGCAACATTGTTTTGTCGCTGAGTATAACAGCGATTGCTCTATAATTAGCAATTGCTCCTCTTGCCACACGAGCTCGAAAGTGTATATCAACGACAGATTGTCTGAATAAATCCAAGTGTTCCAGTGAGAAATAATAGATTGGATACAGATGTGTAAAATCAAACTGTGATATTTGTAAGCCAGTATCAACATTTTGATTGCGTTCCATGAACGTCATCAAACGATGATATGCACGTGCAACATAATTATTTTCAAAACTCGATAATATTTCTTCAGATGGTTGTTGATGTCCATTTATCCTCAAAGAAACCTCACTAACCCCAAGCGGGTCAAATATCATTATACTATGTGTTTGTGAGGTCATTCGTTCAGTATTTTGGAAAGCAACAAATATATGTCGCGGTGCTGATACTCCCTGTTGTGATGATATCTGCCATGTGAATAAACCATCAATATTACTTTGAATAGCATCTGTAGTCATAGTCAACCATGATACTGTCGATTTACCGCCTTTTTTCATAAAAGAGAGTAGCCATTCTTCTTCATTGGAGTCATTACTGGCTTCCACAAAGAAAGTTTTGTTAGTATTACTTTACCAGCATCACCGCCAGATCGCCAGATTGCATCATCGTCTGTGGCCTTTCGTACGAGTACAACTGTATGCTTGGCTCCGAAGATGACCTTACTGACATTTCTGCAGAATCCAAAAATATGTGATAGTGGAATTGCACATGAAAACCTTTTACGATTACCTTTCAGCATTGATCGACGTGTTGAGAATCCTAAGTTGAAATCTGAATTTTCATTATGAGCCACCGGCCATACATCAGCGTCAGCATTGTCGGCATCGTTTCTTGTCGTCTTATATTGTACTTTCTGTCATCAGGTTGGTTAGAAGTATCCTTGATAAACATCATTGACGGACCAGCTGATCTTGAATAATCATCGGAATATCGTGCTAGATTTAATATCGTCGTTGCAACATCGACGTCATTATGACATATTTCAATGTTTCTTCCATCAATCATGTATGTGGCACTGTTGAATAACGCCATAATGCCATTATTAACAAAGCCAACTCTAATATTACCTCCGTATTCAGTATTGTCTGTTTTCAGAGCTTCACCTTCTACTTCAATAAATGCTTCAGCGGGCAAGAAATATCTGCTTGTATCCTGAACTTGCAGCTCAATTTTCCCACGCTGATTTGGCTCACGTGCGTCATAAGAATAATACTGATAATCGCGTATAGACTCATCTTTGAGTACTGGTGCATCCATATAAGATGCTGGATCAGATACATGTTTGAACATCTTTGTTATATTTACTATCGTCTAACACGAAAACCACTTCCTGCTATCAGACTAGCAGTTATATTTTTTCTTTTTCACCAGCTAGCTCTGCTAGTTTTTGATTCGCAGCTTGATTTATTAGTTTACTAACACTCGCAAGCATCACTTCAGTGCTGAGTCATTTTACTGAATGAGGTTTTCGTCATATCAATCGTGCTAGTCTATCTTTGATTGCTGAGAATGCTTTGTTGGCAACATCACCAATACCTTTATCACGAACAACATCAATAGCTTTCATTTCCTAGTTCTTTTACAACCGGTATCGCCTTTGGGGCTATCCTTCTGAATAGACCCTGAACAACATCACCGAGTCCATCCCCGTAAATCGCTTTATAGGTTGGTAATCGCGAATTTATCACCCTGACCATGGTCGGTCCACGTTGAGCAGTATGTATGATCATCTTATTTTTATTCACTGCATCTAATTGCATACCTTCAATCAATCACTACGGTAATAATCATCAATGATTTCATCGATGAGAGCCCGGTAAATATTAATGTCCATGATACCGCCTGTAAATAATCTCTGACAAAAATCAGATTTTTCATTTATAATTTTCTGGGGAATTATTACCAGCTCGTTTTCCGCCAATCAGAATTTCTGATCTTTCAACATCGGCAAGGACATTAATGGGACATGGAGTAATAAGACCACTTCCCCTGGTACCTGTACCAATGCCACTTCTAGTTGCGCCGGGAGCGTCTTGCCATTCTTTTTTCTCACTACTTATTGGACTATTTATTTTTTGTTCTTGTTTTTGTTGTTGTAAAAGATATCTTTTTATCTCATCGTTAAACTCCGTATATCTTGTATCGTCACTTCTGATCTGATCAACTCCGTAGCGTATGCGATATATCCATTTGTTCCAGTCATCATGGCTTATAGAACGACCACGATAATCTGGTCTCAGAAATTGTTCTTTATTATTGAAATTTTTCGCGCTACTCACAGCTAATTGTTTTACGCTTTTGGTTTTCCTAATATCATTAACAGTTTCTCTGGTAAATTTATCAATCAGCGCAACTCTAGCTTTATCTTGTTTTGGTTCTCGTTCTTGTTCTAGTTCTGGTTCTGGTATAGGATCCTTAATATCACCTATTTGAGCACAAGCTTGGTCTATACCTTTAAGTATTTTCTCGCATTGGTTGAGCAGCAGCTATTTCAGCTGAAGTTCTCGTAAAAAAAAAAAAAAAATCTTAGTTCGCTCTGCTATTTTTCCAATTGCTTCAGCGGTTTTCTCCAACGTGGGAAGAAGACCCTTAGTAGTCTTTGTAATAGGTTTAAACAATTCTTCTGCATCTTATGCAAATCCTTCTTTAAATTCCTGACGCGATTGTAGTTGTTGCTTGACAGAACCACGGACGGGTAGATATTTTTTGATTGCCTCTAGTCGTTCTCGAGCTAGTCTAGCTGAGTGAGCTTCACCAATCATTCTTGATATAATAGTTATTTAATTACAGCAGCAGAGAGGGTGCGACCAATGAGTAGGTTGTCCGCGAGTAAACAAACACGCGTGGAACGAAGGTCAAAAATGAAGTAACCCAATTGGTGGGGGGTTTATCGCTGTTGACTACTGAGACCATAATTTTGTTTTAATGAGTAACAATCCAAGCAAGTGGTCTGTTCACCCTCTCTGCTGCTAGCTGTCCGCTTTAGGGAAGAAATCGTTAGCACAGAGGTATGTGCATTATAAAATTGTATTCTTTCTTGCTATCCGTTTAATGTGATAATATTTTACGCATTTAATGTTCGGGAAGTTATTCAAAATGTGTTACGACTCTATGGTCATAAACTAAGTAACAGACAGAATCAAAACCAACAACTTTTGTAAAGGTTAAGGAGCAATTTAATTATCAATGTTTTAAATGAAAGTTTAAGAGGAACTTACAGCATTATTAATTGAATTTAAAAAATCCAGAAACAGATTTATTGAAGTCCAAAAGAATGAAAAGTTCCGAATAAATGTCAGACCCAGGAATATACAGGTCCGACAAAAGCGCTGACGTGTCAAAATGGCATTGTCCAGAACTCCGTTGAATACTTCACAATAGTCCCAAAATAATATTATAGTCCAAAGAACACTTTCTATTTCCACTGAAAAATCCTAACAAATGTTCCTCAATTTTTCTAAACACAACATTAAACATATATGCAGACCAATTTCAACATATGAAATAAGAATTTGAAAAAGGAATGAATCCAAACATAAGAATCCAAAAAAGGAATGAATCCGATTGTTCAGTTCTATCGTTATATACACCTTCAAGAGTATATTGAGACTATATGACATCATCGTCAATAGAAGAGAAAGCAGGATGTCCACGTAATGAAAACCATGATTAGTGCAGAATGCATCTTAACCACAGGCTCATATTCTTAAAACTCAGACCAGCAAACAACCACAAGGCAAAAAAAAAAAAAAAAAAAAATCTGAAAAAGCT
>JAECUM010016093.1:0-12848 GCA_016617855.1 Megalonaias nervosa
GAAATAGCTATGTAAATGACTGGGTGTGACCACGGTCATTACTAATAATACTTGTTGACATTCTATACTACGTTGGCGATATTTCGAAATCTCCACGATTTCTTCATGCATGTACATGAAATGACGTGTTAGTTTGCTTAAATGCTCAGGTGCTTGCGAACTAGTCTAGAGTCATATTTTAACATCTTAGAGAGTCACATCATAACATCTTATAGATTTTGTAATACCTTAAGAAGAAGGTATTCCTTTGTGCTGGAAAGAGTTGTTCGTTCGTACGTTTGTAGAACAACATGTGTCTTGTTATTGATGATAGCTGCACTTCATCTACCTTTTAAAGAATAATTATTTTCCCTGGAAAACTACACAATTGACTTTAGACAAAGACATTGCTGAAATTATTTCTAAATTGGAACAGAACAATAGAGATTGTGATTCACAGTGAAAATTCTGGACATTTGTGTTAACCTTCGTCTGACATCATTATCCGCCATTTTGGAACGGAATTGAGATTCAGACTACGTCAATTTAGAACTGTTTAGTCACAGGACTTATGTGTTTTCACAATTTTAGGACAAAATTTTGGATCTTCTTCGTAAATCGTAAAGTCTTGTTTCATATTTTTACTTTTTCAGCGTGTTTTCTAGGGAAATAAATTATTTTTGTTAAAATTTACAAAGCTTGTTGTAGTCACTCTTTTCTTTGTGTTACTTTAAACGAGCCGATACGTCACGTAAAGAAAATTGGGTTGCTCGTCCTTCGGGATATATGAAATTAGCTGATATATGAATTTCGCTAAAAATTGAAATTTAAATTCCCCTAGTTCAAATCCCATTTTGCTTGAAATATTAGTGAAAACAACAGGCTTTCTTTCACAATGTCAATAGTGGAGAGTTTTCTTTCTAACCCAACCCAAGAGCAGTTGGATAGTCTGAAAAAGGATGAGTTACTTGAACTTGCCAGAAAGTACGAACTATCTGAAGCAAAGGTCTCCTTGACAAAACAAGAAATCAAAAATATTTTAATTCAACATTTGGTAGGGAAGGGTAGTTTTGACCAAAGTGTTTTGGCATCTGTCAGTAAGTCTACGACAGACTCTGACATTAAGAAAATAGAATTAAAAATGAAATTCAAAATGGAAATAGAGTCAAGGTGGCTTGAGTTTCAGAATCAGAAAGAGGAGAGAGAGAGAGACAGGAAAGAGAAAGAGAGAAAGAAAGACAAATTGAATTACAAAAAGAACAAATGAGACTACAATCTGAAAAGGAGGAAAAAGAAAGGCAAATGAAATAACAAAAGGAACAAATGCATTTACAGAAAGAGAAAGAAGATAAACAAATGCAAGTAGAAGAAAGGGAGAGAGAGACAGATGCGAATTAAAATAAAAAATATTTGAGCTGGCAAGTGACAGGCACGATTCCAATTCTCGTGCAAATTAAAATTTTGACATTTTAGGAAATATCAAGTTAATTCCCCCTTTTAGTGAAAAGGAAGTAGACAAATATTTTATTCTTTTTGAAAAAGTTGCTGAGAATTCGAAATGGCCAGGAGAGGATTGGACTCAATTATTGCAGAGTGTACTTTGTGGCAAGGCCAGAGATATCTATATATCTCTGTCAGTAGAACAAAGTTCTGATTACGATTTGGTTAAGGAATGCATCTTGAAGGGTTATTCATTAGTCCCTGAGGCTTATCGGCAAAAGTTCAGAAACTATAGGAAAGATGCTAGACAAACTTATGTTGAATTTGCTAGAGAAAAACAACAGTTATTCAAGAGATGGTGCTTAGCCAAGAAAATCGAACATGATTTTGAAAGTCTTGAACAATTAGTATTACTTGAAGAGTTCAAGAACTGTGTCCATAGTGACATTAAGAATCATCTTGAAGAGCATAAGTTTGCCACCTTGGAAAAAGCAGCTATTGCTACTGATGAGTATTCCTTAACTCATAAAGTTCCTACTGTAAGCAAATCTTTCACTCAGCAGTCTACTGACAGAAAGGTGTTTCAATCAAATACGACTCTCAATAAAACTCAATCTGGCATAAATTCTAAAAATCAAGCCTCTGAGAGACTTGATTCAAAATCCTTGTCTATTCCTACGTGTACCTATTGTAAGAAAAAAGGACACGTCATTTCTGATTGCTTCAAATTGAAATATAGGCATCAGAATCAAGATAGACCTATCCCAAATGCTCTTATTGCTAAGAGGTCAAGGTCACGGTCTTGTATTGAAAACAATACACTTGTTGGGTTTGAAAAACCTCAGTCTGATTTTCTTATGGCGAATTTTGAACCATTTGTGTCGAAGGGTTCTATATCAATCTTAGGTGATTTGGCCAATCCTATCCCTATTAAAATTTTGAGGGATACAGGAGCTTCTCAGAGTCTTTTAGTTTCAGGTATTTTGCCTTCTTCTGAGAAGACCTGTTCTAGTGAGAGTGTTCTCATTCAGGGAGTAGATTGCGGATTTGTTAATGTTCCTCTCCATTCTGTTAATTTGTCATCAGACTTAGTTTCAGGACCTGTGACAGTGGGTGTAGTGTCTACTTTAACCGTTGAGGGCATTCATTTGTTGCTAGGCAACGACTTAGCTGGAGACAAGGTTGTGGTTAATCCACATGTAACTGACAAGCCTTCTTTGGATCAGAGAGTTGATCCTATTGAAAAAGAAATCCCTGATTTATTGCCAGCTTGTGCACTTACCAGAGTTATGGCAAAGAAAGCTGTTGAGAATGATTTTGATAAAGAATGTATTCCTTTAGCTGACACATGTATTGGTCAGGGTTTTGATAAGGTCACTTTCACTTCTAACTTGGATCAGTCAAAAGGTATTGATCATAGTGATCCTCTTTTGAATACTCATTCTCTTTTTTCTGATCAGGGTGACAAACGACAATCACTTGTCGTCGAACAGGAGAAGGATCCTGAGATCTCCTGTTTGTTTCAGCGGGCCTTTAGTGAAACTGAAGCAACTGAAGTACCTGACTGTTGCTTCATTAAAAATGGAGTTCTTATGAGAAAATGGAGACCTCCCGAGGTACCTGCTACTGACGAATGGTCAGTAAAATATCAGAATGTGGTTCCGAAACCTTACAGACAGGAAATACTTAGTTTGACCCATGAACCTCCTATGGCTGGTCATTTAGGGATAAATAAAACGTATCACAAGATCTTGACTCACTTCTATTGGCTAAAAATCAAAAGTGATGTGTGCAAGTTTTGTAGGTCTTGTCATACTTGTCAAATTGTAAGAAAACCAAATCAAACGATACCTAAAGCTCATCTGCAACCAATTCCTGCATTTGACGAACCATTCAGTAGAATTATGGTAGCTTGTGTTGGTCCCTTACCAAAGACCAAGCCAGGCATCCAATATTTGTTGACCATAATGTGTGCGTCAACAAGATTCCCAGAGGCAATTCCTTTGAGGAATATTAAAGCCAAAAATATAGTAAAGGCTTTGATAAGTTCTTTAGTCAATTTGGCCTTCCCAAATTTGTCCAATCGGATCAAGGGTCAAATTTCATGTCTGGAAATTTTCCTGCAAGCAATGCATGAATTGGGCATTCAACAGTTCAATTCATCTGCCTATCATCCTGACAGTCAAGGGGCTTTGGAACGATTTCATCAAACTCGGAAAAACATGATGAAGTCATATTGTTTTGACACAGGTAAAGACTGGGATGAAGGCTTCAATTTACTTGTGTTTGCAGTTAGAGAGTCCGTTCAGGAATCTTTAGGGTTCAGTCCCTTTGAACTAATATATGGACATACTGTGCGTGGATCTTTAAAGTTATTGAAAGAGAAACTTTTTTCAAATGAAGAAACAGAACTTAATCTTCTTGATTATGTCTCTGATTTCAAGTATAAATTGTCAAAGGCTTGTGAGGTCGCAAGAGCAAATTTGCACTCTACTCAATCAAAGATGAAATTAAGATATGATAAAAATTCAAAGGATAGGAGTTTCTATCTGCTGATAGAGTCCTGGCTCTCTTGCCCATTCCACAAAATCCTCTTCAGGGAAAATATTATGGTTCATACACGGTTGAAAAGAAAATAAGTGATTTAAATTACATTATAAATACTCCTGATAGGCGAAAGCCAAAACAACTGTGCCACATCAATATGATAAAGGGGTATGTTGAAAGAAATAGCCAGGTAAATCATGCAATTAATTTAGTTGTACCTGTCCCACCAACTGAGGATCTGAATGAAGGAAATCTGTTGGATTCTACTGATCTTGGAAGAACAAATCTTCGGAATTCGGAAGTTATGGAAAATTTAGACCAGAAAGTTTCTCATTTACAAAATCAAAAAAAAAAGTGAACTTAAACAAGTATTGTCTGAATATGAGCTCTTGTTTCCAGACGTACCTACAAGGACAAACAAATTTTTTCACGACGTTGAAATAGTAGATTCAAAACCCATGAAACAACACCCATACAGGATGAACCCTTTCAAACAAGAATACTTAAAAAGGGAGATTCAGTATCTACTGGAAAATGATTTTATAGAGCCCAGTAAGAGTGATTGGAGTTCACCGTTCATTCTTGTTCCGCAGCCGGATAAAAATTTCCGAATGTGTACGGATTATAGGAAGGTGAACAGTGTGACAAAAGCAAACTAGTTTCCATTGCCAAGAATTGATGACTGTATCGACAAAATTGGAAATGCCAAATACGTCACTAAATTCGACCTTCTGAAGGGATTTTGACAAATTCCACTAACGAAAAGAGCAAAAGAAATTTCAACATTTGTGACTCCAGATGGACTCTATCAATATAAAGTAATGCCATTTGGGATGAAGGGTTCTCCAAGTACTTTTCAACTCCTTATGAATATGATTACTTCTGGTCTAGACAATTGTGGTGCCTATATTGATGATGTCATCATCTACAACAACACCTGGAAAGAACATCTAGCCACGATTAGGAAGTTCTTCGACAGACTCACGGATGCAAAATTGACTATTAATTTATTTAAACGTAAGTTCTGCCGTGCTTGTGTTACTTTTCTAGGACATATTGTGGGACATGGTCAAGTTAAACCTATAGATGCTAAGGTCAAGGCTATTTCTGAATTTCCTGTGCCTGTCAGTAGAAATCAGCTGATGCGATTTTGGGGTATGGCTGGGTACTATCGCAAATTTTGTTCTAATTTTTCTGATACTGTTGAACCTCTGACAAACTTGCTGAGAAAGAAAAACAAGTTTCTTTGGACTGAAAAATGTCAAGAGGCTTTCGATAGATTAAAGGTCATACTTAAAAGCGCACCAGTTTTAACAGTTCCAGATTTCAGTCAACCATTCAAACTATCTGTGGATGCAAGTGATGTTGGGGTTGGAGCAGTTTTGATTCAAGATGACAAAAATGGTGTTGAACACCCAGTGTGTTATTTCTCTAAGAAATTAAATAAACACCAAAGGAACTACTCAACAATCGAGAAGGAATGCTTAGCTTTAATACTGGCATTACAGCATTTTGAAGTTTATATCAGCTCAGCTCCTTCTCCGGTTGTTGTTTAGTGATCACAACCCCCTTACTTTCATCAGCAGAATGAAAAATAAAAATCAAAGACTATTGAGATGGAGTTTATTTTTGCAAGAGTACAATCTTGACATCAGGCACATTAAAGGAAAAGACAATTTAATTGCAGATGCACTTTCCCGTGTATAGAAATCTCATTTTCATATACACATTTTTATAATTCATCAGAGTTTTTCTTATGTATTGTTTTTAGCTCATGTATAATTTACATCTGGTAAAAAAGAAAGCTTTATTACATAAATCTTTCTTTTTTCTTTATGGGGGAAAGTGTTACGACCCTGTAGCTAAATTACATGTGTATTAGAATTTGAATTCTTTTTAATTTTTTCTATTTCATTTGTATTTCAATTTTATATCATTAAATGTAATTATTATTATGATGATTATGTTCGCAGGGTCTGATATTTTGTTAGAAACATCGTATTTTTTTAGAACGTAAATGTGACTCGTGTAAGCACGATTTTTATATGTCTGTTTTGTCATATTAAGTAAACAGACGGAAATAGCTATGTAAATGATTGGGTGTGACCACGGTCGTAACTAATAATACTTGTTGACATTCTTTACTACGATCGCGATATTTCGAAATCTCCATGATTTCTTCATGCATGTACATGAAATGACGTGTTAGTTTGTTTTAAATGCTCAGGTACTTTCGAACTAGTCTAGAGTCTGTTACATATTGGCTCGTTCAAAGTAACACAAAGAAAGAGTGAAGACAACAAGCTTTGTAAATTTTAACAAAAATAATTTATGTCCCTAGAAAACACGGAGAAATGGTCAATATGTGAAACAAGACTTACGATTTACGAAGAAGATCCAAAAATTTATTCTAAATTTGTGAAAACACATAAGTCCTGTGAATAAACAGTTCTAATTTGATATAATCTGAATCTCACTTCCGTTCCAAGATGGCGGATGATGACGTCAGACTAAGGTTAACACAAAATGTCCAGACTTTTCACTGTGAAGCACAATTTGAATTGTTCTGCTCCAATTTAGAAATAATTTCAACAAATGTATTTGTCCAAAGCCATTAGGGTTGTTCTCGAGGGAAAATAATTATTTAGAAAGTAGATGAAGTACAGCTACCACCACTAGCAATACACATGTTGTTCCTCATACGTACGAATGAACAACTCTTTCCAGTACAGGAATACCTTCTCCTTAAAGTATTAGAAACTCGACAAGATGTTATGATGTGACTCTCAAGTATGACTGACTACGACTATGACTGAACTTTCTTACAGATAACTAAGCATATAAAAGAAACTAATACGTCGTTTCATGTACACACGCACGAAAGACACGTGTGATTTCGAAATCACACCTGTGTATTACAAAACCGTAAACAAGTATAATTAGTAATGACGTAGCCACAGCCAATCATTTACACAGCTTTTCCCGACTGTTTGCTTGCAACGACAAACTATCATACAAAAATCGTGCTTACACGAGTCACATTTACATTGTAAATAAATACGATGTTTCTAACAAACTATTAGACCCATGCAAACATAATCATCATAATAATAATTACGTTTTTGCTCTTTCCGTTAATGGAATTTGCCAAAAACCCTTCAGAAGGTCGAATTTAGTGACGTATTTGGCATTTCCAATTTTGTCGATACAATCGTCTATTCTTGGCAATGCAAATGAGTCTGTTTTTGTCACACTTTTCACCTTCCTATAATCCGTACACATTCGGAAATTTTTATCCGGCTGCGGAACAAGAATGAACGGTGAGCTCCAATCACTCTTACTGGGCTCTATAAAATCATTTTCCAGTAAATACTGAATCTCTTTTTTCATGTATTCCTGTTTAAAAGGATTCATCCTGTATGGGTGTCGTTTCATGGGTTTTGAATCTACTATTTCAACGTCGTGAAAAATCTTGTTTGTCCTTGTAGGCACGTCTGGAAACAAGTGTTCATATTCAGACAATACATTTTTAAGTTCACTTTTTTCTTGACTTTGTAAATGAGAAAGTTTATGGTCTCAATTTTCCATAACTTCCGAATTCCAAAGACTTGTTGTTCCAAGATCAGTAGAATCCAACAGATTTCCTCCATTCAAATCCTCAGCTGGTGAGACAGGTACAACTAAATTAATTGCATGATTTACCTGGCTATTTCTTTGAATATGATAGTACTCCATTAATTTACTTAGACCAGAGTACTAATTATTATAATTTAACTCATTCATTTTCATCTTTACTTTGTAAGGGCCATAAAATCTAACTTGAAGAAAATTCTGCAGAATGAGCAAGAGAGAATGGACTTTATTACAGGATTCAAAAATTCTCTCTTGTATCCTTCGGTGAAACCATAGTTTCACTTTTGACTTGAACTGCTGAATGCCAAATTCAAGTATAACAACCTGGAACATTCCAGACTTAAAATCTGACCTTTGACCAGATTGAACAAATTTGAGAAGGCCAAATTGATCAAAAGTCCTGAAAGGAATTACCTCTGGAAAACTTGTTGACACACACTTGATGGTCAATAAATTTTGGTTACCTGACTTGGTCTTTGGTTAGGAACTAACACAATCTCCGATAGTTCTACTGAATGGTTCGTCAAATGCAGGAATTGGTTGCAGATGAGCTTTAGGTATCGTTTGATTTGGTTTTCCTACAATTTGACAAGTATGACAAGACCTACAAAACTTGCACACATCACATTTAATTTTTGGCCAATAGAAGTGAGTTAAGATCTTGTGATACGTTTTATTTATCCCTAAATGACCAGCCATAGGAGTTTCATGGGCCAAACTAAGTATTTCCTGTCTGTAAGGTTTCGGAACTACAATCTGATATTTTACTGACTATTCGTTAGTAGCAGGTACCTCGGGAGGTCTCCATTTTCTCATAAGAACTCCATTTTTAATGAAGTAACAGACAGGTACTTCAGTTGCTTCAGTTTCACTAAAGGCCCGCTGAAACAAACAGGAGATCTCAGGATCCTTCTCCTGTTCGACGACAAGTGATTGTCGTTTGTCACCCTGATCAGATAAAAGAGAATGAGTATTCAAAAGAGGATCACTATAAATCAATATCTTTTGACTGATCCAAACTAGAAATGAAAGTGACCTCATCAAAAGCCTGACCAATACATGTGTCAGCTAAAGGAATGCATTCCTTATCAAAATCATTCTCAAGAGCTTTCTTTGCCATAGCTCTAATAACTGCACAAGCTGGGAATAAATCAGGGATTTCTTTTTCAATAGGATCAACTCTCTGATCCAAAGAAGGCTTGTCAGTTACAAGTGGATTAACCACAACCTTGTCTCCAGCTAGGTCATTGCCTAGCAACAAATGAATGCCCTCAACGGTTAAAGTAGACACTGCACCGACTGTCACAGATCCTGAAACTAAGTCTGATGACAAATTAACAGAATGGAGAGGAACATTAACAAATCCGCAATCTACTCCCTGAATGAGAACACTCTCATTAGAACAGGTCTTCTCAGAAGAAGGCAAAATACCTGAAACTAAAAGACTCTGAGAAGCTCCTGTATCCCTCAAATTTTTAATAGGGATAGGATTGGCCAAATCACCCAAGATTGATATAGAACCCTTCGACACAAATGGTTCAAAATTCGCCATAAGAAAATCAGACTGAGGTTTTTCAAACCCAACAAATGTATTGTTTTCAATACATGACCGTGACCTTGACCTCTTAGCAATAAGAGCGTTTGGGATAGGTCTATCTTGATTTTGATGCCTATATTTCAATTTGAAGCAATCAGAGATGACGTGTCCTTTTTTCTTACAATAGGTACACGTAGGAATAGACAAGGATTTTGAATCAAGTCTCTCAGAGGCTTGATTTTTAGAATTTGTGCCAGATTGAGTTTTATTGAGAGTCGTATTTGGTTGAAACACCTTTCTATCAGTAGACTGCTGAGTGAAAGATTTGCTTACAGCAGGAACTGTATGAGTTAAGAAATACTCATCAGCAGCAATAGCAGCTTTTTCCAAGGTTTCAAACTTATGTTCTTTAAGATGATTCTTAATGTCACTATGGACACAGTTCTTGAACTCTTCAAGTAATACTAATTGTTCAAGACTTTCAAAATCATGTTCGATTTTCTTGGCTAAGCACCATCTTTTGAATAACTGTTCTTTTTCTCTAGCAAATTCAACATAAGTTTGTCTAGCATCTTTCCTAAAGTTTCTGAACTTTTGCCGATAAGCCTCTGGGACTAATGTATAACCTTTCATGATGCATTCCTTAAACAAATCGTAATCAGAACTTTGATGTACTGATTGAGATATATAGATCTCTCTGGCCTTGCCATAAAGTACACTCTGCAATAATTGAGTCCAATACTCTCTTGGCCATTTCGAATTCTCAGCAACTTTTTCAAAATGAATAAAATATTTGTCTACTTCCTTTTGACTAAAAGGGGGAACTAACTTGATATTTCCTAAAATGTTAAAATTTGAACTTGTGTGAGAAGTGGAATCGTGCTTGCTACTTGCCATCTCAAATTCTTTCATTCTAATTTGAAATTCTTTCTCATCCTTCTCTTTTTGCATCTGTCTCTCTCTCTCCCTTTCTTCAAATTGCATTTGTTCCTTTTGTAATTCTATTTGCCTTTCTTTTTCCCTTTCTTCTATTTGTCTTTGTTTTTCCCTTTCTTCTAATTGCATTTGTCTTTCTTTTTCCCTTTCTTCTAATTGTATTTGTTCCTTTCATAATTCTATTTGCCTTTCTTTCTCCCTCTCTCTTTCCTGTCTATCTTTCTCCTCCTTTTCAGATTGTAATCTCATTTGTTCTTTTTGTAATTCAATTTGTCTTTGTTCTTTTTGACTCTGAAGCTCGAGCCTCCTTAACTCTATTTCCATCTTTTTATTTTTAGTTCTATTTTCTTACTGTCAGAGTCTGTCATAGTCTTACTGACAGATGCTAAAACATTTTGGTCAAAAATATTCTTTTCTACCAAATGTTGAACTAAAATTTTCTTGATTTCTTGTTTTGTCAAGGAAGCTTTTGCTTCAGAAAGATCGTACTTTCTGGCAAGTTCAAGCAACTCATCCTTTTTCAGACTATCCAACTGTTCTTGAGTTGGGTTAGAAAGAAAACTCCACTTTTGACATTCTTAAAGAAAGCCTGTTGTTTTCACTAAGATTTCAAATAAAATGAACTAGGGAATTTAAATTTCAATTTTTAGCCAATTTCATATATCAGCTAATTTCATAGATCAATCCCGGACGAGCCCCCAATTTATTTATGTTACGTATCGGCTCGTTCAAAGTAACACAAAGAAAGAGTGAAGACAACAAGCTTTGTAAATTTTAACAAAAATAATTTATTTCCCTAGAAAACATGGTGAAAAGGTAAATAGGCGAAACAAGACTTACGATTTACGAAGAAGATCCAAAAATATGTTCTAAATTTGTGAAAACACATAAGTCCTGTGAATAAACAGTTCTAAATTGATACAGTCTGAATCTCGGTTCCGATCCAAGATGGCGGATGATGACGTCAGACGAAAGCTAACACAGAATGTCCAGAATATTCACTGTAAAGCACAATTTGTATTGTTCTGTTCCGATTTAGAAGTAATTTCATCAAATGTCTTTGTCCAAAGCCAGTAGTGTTGTTCTCCAGGGAAAATAATTATTTAGAAAGTAGATGAAATACAGCTACCACCATTAACAACACACATGTTGTTCCTAACACGTACGAACGAACAAACACCTCTTTCCAGCACAGAAATACCTTTTCATTAAGGTATTAGAAACTCTGTAAGATGTTATGATGTGACTCTCAAGTATAACTGACTACGACTATGACCACGACTCTATGACTAAATATTTCTTACAGGTAACTGAGCATTTAAAACAAGCTAATGCGTCATTACATGTACACACGCATGAAAGACACGTGTGATTTTGCAATCCATCTGGACATTACGAAAACCTAAACAAGTATCAGCCAATCATTTACATAGCTACTGCTGAATGTTTACTTGCGACGAATTTACTATCATACAAAGCTCATGCTTACACGAGTCACATTTACGTTTTAAATAAATACGATGTTTCTAACAAACTATTAGACCTTGCTAACATAATCACCATAATAATAATAACATTTAGTGGCATAAAAATAAAATAAAAATGAAACAAAGAATTAGAAGAATTTAAATTTTAACACATATGTAATTTGACTACAGGGTCGTAACACTACACTGTAATGTCATTGAATAATAAGTGATGTTTTTCATTTTACAGCTATGAATTATTGTGTCGGGGGTGGGGGAAGGGATCAGGAAGGGCACCTTACATCATAAGGCATTCGTAAACAATAAGAGGCATTTTTTGCAGGGATTTTTCAAGTGTACACCAATTAGAAACAATTTTCCAGGATTAAACTGCTAAAATTTGGAAACGTGCATCTTTTTGCAATATTTGTTATTGAGATGAGAGTCTATTTTGCAACTATGATGATCTCAAAACCGTCCGTACTTTGAGACCAAAAGGCGTGCCACTTTTAATGTTTTAAAATATCTGTATTTTATTTTATATAATTGCAAGACACATTTTTGTATCATATATCAGATAAGTCTGAAAATATAGGCAACGAATGAAGAACAGATTAATTAGGTTTGTTGGTGATCTGAGAACAACGACAGAGGGACAGCCACTAAATGCATAGGAGAAGGACTCTCACTGTTCATCTTTCTAGCTAGAGTACATTGTAGGAGAGGGACACCACTCTGCATCTCTCTAGCTAGAGTACAACATATGAGAGGGACACCACTCTACATCTATCTAGCTAGAGTACAGTGAAGGATAGGGGCAGCCCCTCTACTTCAGTCTAGGTAGAGTTCAATATGTTGATTATAGACATTAAAAGTATCTTTCAGGTTATATGATTACCAGTAAAAGGATGAATAACTGAGTACATTGGTGAGCAAACCCATATGGAAAATTAATTCGGAGCCAAAATATATTGTTTTCATTGTTACATTGGTGGCTCAGTTGTTTGCATGTCAGGCTTGCATCCAGAAAGACGCAGGTTCAGATCCTGCTCTGACCAGACCACAGCAGCTACTGTGATGTTTCATGGGCAAGACACTTTGTTCCATTTGCTTTGCATGATATAGTGTTTTATATGTTGTAATATCCTTTAACATCAATGAATTAGTCACTAAATTTAAACACCAATGAATTAGTCCTTTAATTTTAACACCCATGAATTAGTCAATTAATCAGTCAATCACCTTACTCTGCATGATAAAGATTCTTATATTCAGCTTTGTTATTATAAATAATTCTTTATCTTCTAGGT